>CAUYSK010016999.1:0-59517 GCA_963575035.1 Avahi laniger | reverse complement strand
AGCTGGACAACTAAAAATACATAGAAAAAATAAGCTGGGCATGGTGGCACATGTCTGTCGTCCCAGCTACTCGGGAGGCTGAGGCAGGAGGATCGCTTGAGCCCAGGAGTCTGAGGTTGCCGTGAGCTAGGCTGACGCCACAGCACTCTAACCCAGGCAACAGAGTGAGACTCTGTTTCAAAAAAAAAAAAAAAAAAGATTAACCAAATCCTGAAATGAACAGACAAGGACTGTAAAGCTACTATTATAAGTATCCTAAACGAAGTAAAAAATACTCACAATGAATGAAAAGATAGAAAATCTCAGCAAAGAACTTTTTAAAATAAAAATTCCATTCCTGTTTACCATAGGCAAATGAAAACATGCCCACACAAAGATTTCAACATGAACGTTTTTAGAAGGGATAGTTACAATAAACAAAAATTAGAAACAACCCAAATATCCATCAGCAGAGGAACTAATTAACGTATTGTGGTCTATTCATACAATGCAATACTGACCAGCAATATAACAAAATGAGCTACTGATATATGCAACAACAAAGATGAACCTCAAAAACATTACACTAGGCAAAAGAAGCCATAGAGAGTATGCATGCCATATGATTTGACTTATATAAAAACTCTAGGAAAAAACTAATCTACCATACCAGAATGATGACCAATGGTTGCCTGGGGCTGGGGGCAGGGGTGTCAAATGGAATGGTACACAAGAAAGCTTTTGAGGCCAGTGGAAATGTTCTATATTTTAATCGTTTTAGTAGTCACATGTATGTAAAAATTTGTTAACAATGAATAGTTTTCTTGAAGTGGGTCTGATTTATTTTATATAAGCTATATATAAACAATTGTTTTAAGGGAAAAATAACGGTGATAATGTTGATATTTTCAAATTGAATAATCAAGGGGATTTTAAATTTAAAATTAATTTACAAATGAATGGACAGGATTTAGAGCATCCAACAAGGTACAGTGCAGTATCCTTGGGCTAGCAACAATAGGGAGCCATTACCACTCCCAGGCCTAAAGGGACAAGAGAGAGTGATTATGGAATTCTAGCTGCGTGGAAGGTGTTGTCTGGCAAGAGCCATAGCCTTTGATCAAGGGAACAGGCCACATGTGGCAACGATCCAAGGGAGTCTAAGAAACAAATTCCCTGACCTCACTTTCCTCCACCCTCCAATCTCCCAGTAGTGCCTCCCATTGACCAAATCTCACTGGAAGCCGGAGGTCAAGGACTGTGGCAGCATCCCTACAGGGCAGCCTCCGGGGGCACAGAGAACAGACAATCACAGAGAGTGGATCTGGAGGGGCAGATGGAAAGAATCCAGCCCAATTTCCAATCTCATGAGGAAGGAATGAAGAAGGGAAAGAGGGGTAAAAAGTCTTAGGGATGAGGGACAGTGATAAGGAAGGAACCAAGACACGGATGAGGCTTCTAGGCCAAGGGGACTGCTCAAATATCACTAGCAAAACAGGAGTGAGCCCAGATTAGAAGTTTCCAAACATGTTCATTTCCAAATGAAAAGTTTCAAACATCTTTGCCTGCCTTCTCATTTCCTGAACAAGTTTCCCTATGTGACCCTGGACTCTGAGGACACTCTAAGCCTCCGGACCTCTATATTCCCAGTAAGCCCCCCATTTTTCACTGAGGACCATGGCCCCACTCTCTTGGCCACATGCTGTCTTCACAGCTCAGGAGAGTGGCCGGCCACCACAATGTTCTCCCCAGTGATGTAGCTGTCATCTGGAGAGCACAGGAAGGACACAATCCCCCACATTCCTCTTGCTCCCCAAACCTGGAAGGGAGAGAACAGAGTTGAGGGTGCCCTCTTTACAGTGTTGCACTATGACCTCTGGTTCTGCTGGCCAAGAGTGGGGCATTTACCGCAATAAGCCAGTACCTCACCAGGCTCCAGGGAAGGTCGTGGTAGGCTTGCACCCATCCTCCAGCCCCCACTTCAGGACAGTACTGTCTTCAGACTTCAGAGAGAGGAACAGCTCGTAGGCTGGAAGAAGATCAGGGATAGGTCTCTTCTTGAAATTGAACTTTCCCTCCAAGTAGACACAGATCACCAAAGTCCCAGACCACCTACCACCGCAATCCATACACTTCATTAAAGCCAGGTAGCAAATATGGCAATGTTTCTCTTCTGGGGAGAGATTTCAGAGTCAGTGTTAGGCAGAAGCACTGCGGTGGGAAGAGCATCACGGCCGATCAATGCCTCCATGGGGGGTGACCTCGTCTGGGCAAGAGGGGTGAGGCAGAGCTCTGCTCCCCACAGAGGATGGAGACCCCATTCTTCTGCAGCAAAGGAAGAGGCTGCCAGTCCCAAAGGCTGCAGGGCAGAGCCTGTGAGTGATGGGCCTGGGCTGGGGCTCCAGCCTGAATGTGCAGGTCTCTGTGGGCCTCAGTTCAGCCGGGAGCTAGCTGGGGAAGGGACCTGCGGGACCATGAGGCAGGGATGGGGCAGGAGCCTCTTACAATCCTCACCACTTGGATAAAGTCAGTCTTGACTATTCCTGGCACCAGACAATTCGCTTGGATGTGTTTTGGAGACAGCTCCACTGCCAGCGACTTACAGAGGCCCACGGGGCTGCGTCTGCTGGTGTAGACTCCCAGCTTCTGAAAAGCAAAAGAAAGCAAACAGAGTGGATCAGCATTGAGGGGAAGGGCTGTTAGCAGAACAACCAGGCTTGTGACTCTGGGTCACAGACTAAGAATAGATGCCTGACTTTAAGCCCAAACTAAAATTCCTGCCCCTACCCCTTGCTATCCCACAATAATTTTCAAGGAGTGACAAAAGACTGGAAAGAGAGAGCAGGAAAGACTGACTTTTTCTTTTTTTGTATCTCCCCAGCATTTAGCAAAGGCATTCATTCAAATAATAAATATTTTTGCACATTGAAAAAAAAATAATTTTCAAGGAGTGAAACTCTAAGAAGTAGTGGCTTCTCCAGGCTTAGGGAAATGTCAATATTTTCAAAAATTCAAGAGCAATCCAATGAGGAAGGATAATTTTTCAACAAATGGTACTGGAGCCATTGGACATCTATAGGGGAAAAAAGTGAACCTCAAGCTAAACCTCACACGTTATACCAAAAAAACTCTCAAAATGTATCATAGATTTAGATGTAAAACTATGAAACCTTTTACAGAAAATATTAGATAAAATCTTCAGGATCTAGGGCTAGGTGAAGAATTCTTAGACATGGCACCAAAAGCATGATCTATAAAAGAAAAAAAATCAATAAATTGGACTTCATCAAAATTAAAAACATTTACTCTGTGAATAATCCTATTAAAAGAATGAAAAGATAAATTATAGACTGGGAGAAAATATTTGCAAACCACATCTGACAAAAAATTCATATCTAGAATATACAAGGGACTCTCAAATTCAATAGTAAAAATGCAATTCAACTAGAAAGTGGGAAAAAACTTGAACATTCATTAGTGGATATATGCATTGCAAATAAGCACATGAAGAGATGTTTAATGTTATTATTAATTAGGGAAATGCAAATTTAAACCACAAAGAGATATCACTATTCATCTATGAGAGCTAAAATAAGAAAAATAAAATACCAAATGCTGGTGAGGATGCAGAGAAACTGGATTTCTCATACATTGTTGATGGGAACATAGAATGGTACAGCCATACCGAGAAGTAGTTTGGCAGTTTCTTTTAAAAAATTAACATATACCAGCCAGGTGAGGTGGCGGCTCACGCATGTAATCCTAGCACTTTGGGAGGCTGAGGTGGGAGGATTGCTTGAGACCCGAATTCAAGACCAGCCTGAGCACTAGCAAGACCCTGTCTCTATGAAAAAAATAGAAAAATTAGGCAAGCACAGTACTGTGTGCCTATAGTCAGTCCCCCTAGCTACTCAGGAGGCTGAGGCAGGAGGATCCCTTGAGCCCAGGAGTTTGAGGTTGCAGTGACACCACTGTACTCTAGCCTGGGTGATGGAAAGAGAGTCTGTTTCTAAATAAATAAATAGAAATAAACATATACTTACCATATGACCCAGTAATTGTACTCCTGGGCATTTATCCGAGAGAAATGAAAACATATGCCCACACAAAATCATGTAAATGAATGTTTATAGAGGCTTCCTTTGTACATATCAGCCAAGACTGGAAAAGATTCGAATGTCTTTCAATGAGTGAATGGTTAAGCAAACTGTGGTACACCCATCCTATGGATTAATGCTCAACAATTTTGATATAACACAACAATATATTTGGTCTTTGTCCCTGGTTCCTAGCACAGAGCTCCTAAAACCCTTGGAATTTCCTGAATGGTAAGAGTGTCTTTTGTTATCCACAGAGAGCTCCTTTCGATCATACCTGAGTTTACACTAATGAGGTGACTTTGGGTGGGGCTCTTGCTGGCCCCTAGATGGGACTGGTCACCAGAAAGACCAAGTAAGTGATTAAAGGGTTGGAACTTTCAGCCCACCCAGTGGCCTCTGGGAAGGGAAAAGGTGGGGGGCTGGAGAATGAGCTCTATAAATATCGTCGTTTGTTTTTTTCAGAGGCAGGGGTCTCGCTACATTGCCCAAGCTTGTTTCAAACTCCCGGCCTCAAGCGATCCTTCTGCCTCTGTCTCCCAAACAGCTGGGATTACAGGTGTGAGCCACTGCACCTGGCCCCCATAAAAACTCTTGAACAATGAGACTCAGAGAGCTTCCAGGTCCGTGAACACATTGAGGTGCTGGGAGGGTAGCACACCCAAGAGGGTATGGAAGCCACACACACCATACCTTGCCCCGGCATCTGTTCCATTTGGCTGTTTTTGAGTTGTATCTTTTATAATAAAGGAGTTAGTGTAAGTAAAGCATTTCCCTGAGTTCTACGAGGCGTTCTAGCTGAGGAGGTGGTCGTGGGAATCCCTCATTTACAGTCGGTCGGTCAGAAGCATAGGTGTCCTGGGACTTGTGACTGACATCTGAAATGGGGGCAATCTGGGAGACTGAGCTGCTGGACCTGTGGAGCCTGATGCCGACTCCAGCTGGTGTCGGAATGGGACCGAACTGTGAGATGCCCGCTGGTGTCAGAGAACTGGATGGTGTGAGAAAACACCCCAGAGCAATTAAAAACCCAAAGTACCGATATGTGCGACGATGTGGATGGTTCTCAAGGGAATTATGCTGGAGTGGGAGAAGCTGATTCCAAAAGCTTACAGACAGTATGATCCCATTCATATAGCATTCTCAACATGACAAAATTGTAGTTATGTAGAAAAGATTTCTGGTTCTGTATCTCAGTTGTGGTGGTGGTCACACAAATCTACATGTGATAAAATGTCCTGAACTACACACACACACACACACAAACACACACACACACACACACACACAAATGAGTGCATGTAAAACAGATGAGATCCAAATAAGGTTTATGGACTATGTCAATGTCAATTTCCTGGTTTTGATATTGCACTATTATCATGAAAGATAATAGTGCATTTTGAAATACTGGCTACAGGTTACATTAGACCTCTTCGTACTATTTTTGGAACTTCCTTTGAACCTAAAATTATTTCATACTAAAAGCTGTTTAAGAACTTCACTTGGCTTTGCTTGTAGAACACAAATGGACTAAGATCTATAAAAGAAGAAAACACAAATTCATTCATCAGGGCTTTAAAAAATATTTCTAGTCATCACTTTAAAGCAGTTGTTTATTAAAGCAGGCGTCTACTCTCTAATATTTACTCCTGCCTCTTAATAAGAGAGGCACATCCTTAATCATTAGTCTTTGTGATTTCACAAGCAGTATGTGGGGACAGAGCTTAGAAATAGGCAGGATTTGGCTCTTTCAATCAAAAACAAGTACCCTTCTCCAGGTAATGACAGAAGACATCAAAGATAGTTGTGAGGACAGAGTGGTAGCTTAGGTTGGAGGAGGTGAGAAGGGGCCTGTGAAGGAAGCGGGGTGGAGCTTGAAGCTAGAACAGGCTGTGTTTTGGTGACAGGGCTGAGGACCACTCCAGGCAGAAGCATCAGCGTGCTCCAGGCAGGGTCTAATGAGGCAGGGCCCGGGGTGGGACGGAGAGGCAGCTGGCACAGGCAGAGCAGAGAGCCTAAGTAAGGCGGGATGGTGTCGCAAGGCCATGGGATTTTGGACTTTCTCTTCTGGATGAGAGAAAGCTTCTGGAGGTGTTCACAGATTGATTATTTTTATATAAATAGATGATGATCATGCTCAGAAAGGCAAAAATTTCATTCTGGGCCCTACTGACTAAAGTAGCTAATCATTGTTTCTCTAGTGCCCATTTTTTGTCTTGATTTAATTCTTATTCCACTTTCTGAGTGATCTATTTCAGTCTTTATCCCACCCTCAAGCCCTTGCACAAGGAGGGAGTTAGTATAGAAACCTAACCTAATCCTTTCTAAGGAACAAAATCATAGGTCTCTGAAAACAGATAAGCTTGCAGCTGTACTTAACATCAGCACTTAAACTATGTGCTTTCTATCTAAATCTCTGGCTTTCAGAGCAAGTTCAATCTTGTTTCTCTCAAGGAGTGTTATGAACTGAATTATGCTCCCAAGAATTCCAATGTTAGGCCCTAGTATCTCAGGCGGGAAGATGGGGCCTTTAAAGAAGGTGACTGAGTTAAAATAATACCACTGCAGTGGGCTCTGATCCAATCTGACAGGTGTCCTTGTATCATAGGAAGAGGGAATCTGGATACACAAAAGAGACTCCAAGCATGTGTGCGCACAGAGACAAGGCCACATGAGAACACGGTGAGAAGACAGCCATGTGTCTCCTGGAGGACACTGGCCTCTCCAGCCTCCACAGCTTACTGTCCCCAAGGAGACCTGTGAAGAAAATAGACATGTCTACCTGAGAAGGAAGGACTCAGGTGCTTTTTTTCTGATTCCTAAAGCCTGCAGCAGTCCCGGAGCTGTGCTGAGCACCAGTGAGTATTCTGCTATATCAGAGTTTCACTGCACTCCCTCTTGTCTTTCAGACACTCCCCTTAAGCTCACCATGTTCCTTTCCCTCCACACTCCCAAGCCTGTTGTTGAGTCACGAAAACATCTAAGCACACTGCGATGTCCTTAGAGCCACCTGTAGTATCCCTACATAATCCCTCATAAGGCAATATCCTGCCTCTAAAACTGCCCAGCGGAGTTCCTGGTAGCAGAAGACCCTGCAGGAATACCGGGGTTCTCATTCCAGAGAGAGAACAGAGGCGGCACAGAGTGATGGGTGCAGTCAGAGGGAGAGGACCTCGGAAGGGGAATGGACAACACATGGGCTGTGTGTGCGTGTGTGTGTGTGTGTGTGTGTGTGTGTGTGTTCCCGCATGCGTGCGCACAGGCATGTGTATTGCCTGGGAAGGCCATCAGCATCTATTTGTTAAATAAATATTTATACATTGCACAGAAAAGGGAGAAGTACATATTCAAATTATGGCCAAGAGAGAGCCCCCGGGAAAAGCAGAATGACTGAGTGAAGTACTGGAGAACTACGGTCACAGGGAAATATTTCAGCAGATTTTGATCAAATTCAGCCCATTCCAGAGCAAGCCACCAGTGCCATCTCTGACTCCTCTTGAGGAACGTTTGTCATAATGCATGACATGTTTCCACCAGTGACACGCTCACATTTCTGACATCCATTTGGAAATTCTGCTCATTCTCTGCTGATACCCTAACACCTAGAGCACTGTTATACAACTTTTAGATGTTCTAGAAATGCTTACAAATTGACAGACTGACACTTAACAGTGGGCTATGTGAGTTTTAAAAACGTGTTTATCTTTTCTCCAAAAGTGCTGTCATGGCCGGGCGTGGTGGCTCACACCTGTAATCCCAGCACTCTGGGAGGCCAAGGCAGGAAGATCGCTCGAGGTCAGGAGTTCGAGACCAGCCTGAGCAAGAGCGAGACCCCGTCTCTACTAAAAATAGAAAGAAATTAGCTGGACAACTAAAAATATATAGAAAAAATTAACCGAGCATGGTGGCACATGCCTATAGTCCCAGCTACTTGGGAGGCTGAGGCAGGAGGATCGCTTGAGCCCTGGAGTTGGAGGTTGCTGTGAGCTAGGCTGAAGCCATGGCACTCTAGCCCAGGCAACAGAGTGAGACCGTCTCAAAAAAAAAAAAAAAATGCTATCATCTCTACATACACCATGGACTTCTTCTTTTGTGAAATATTTCAAATGTACAGAAAAGAACAGCGTAATGTAGCCAACACCTACATTTAATAAATATTAACATTTTGTCCTATTTGCTCCAATTTTTATTGAGAAATAAAACATTACCAATTGAATAGAAACTCCCTTTTTGCTTCTTCCCAGATCGCATTCTCCTCTCTCTGCCCTCCTCAGAGGTGGCTAGTGAAGTTGTGTGTATCTTTCTTGTCCATTTTTCACATTTTTACTATATATGTACTCACTAATAATACATATTGTTTTGCTTGCTTTTAAATTTTACCAAAACTGGTATTATCACTTTTGTTCCCTTCATCTCCTCTTCCTCCCTTGGACTTTTCTGGAAAAAAACCCCAACACTTTCCGTTTACTCGCCAATAGCACTCAAGCAAATGACATTGACTAGGGGAAATCACGCAAGCATGGTGAAGGAGCTCTCCTTAAATTCTGCCCACTGGCCTCAGGAGGGTCTTTAGTGCTGCCCTTCAATGCTGCTTTACTTTCTTAGCTGATTCACTCTCTGTTATGGACAATTATTTCATGACTTCTTCTCTTTCCTCAAACTTCCAACACCTCCCATTTCCTCACTTTTAGCTGATGACCTTGCTTCTCATTGCACTGAGAACAGAGAAGCAGTCTAAAAAGTATGATCAACCCCTGCACGTGTTCCAAATTCTCTGCTTTCCCTTCTGTTACTATGGATAGACTGTCAGTGCTCCCATGTGAAGCCAATACTTCCCCTTTTCCCCAAATCCCATTCCTTCTCATCTCCTCGAGGGTATTGTTCTGTACTGTATCGTTTCCATCAACCTGCGCGCACTCTGTATACTTCCTATCTTGAAAAAACATAACCCCTTAACATACCCCCCCTCAACCACCATCCCATTTTCCTCCCTCCTACAGAAAAACTCCTCGAAAATATTCTCCTCTCCACTTGCTCTTCTCCTATTCTTGCTAGAACCTACTCCAAACAGGCTTTCATCACCACCACTCCCCTGAAACGCTCATCAAGGTCCTGGATGATCTTCATTTTGCTACATCCAAGGATAAGTGCTCAAGTCTTCATCTGACTGAGCCTCTCAGCAGCATTTGACATATGACTCCCTCCTTCCTGAAATAGCTTCTTTTTGGTTCTCTTCAAATCTCACTGAAGGCTCCTTTTAAGTCTCTTTCATTGGTCCCTACTCTTCCTTCCCAACTCTAAATGTGGGGGACCCCACGGCTCAGTCCTAAGACCTTTCCTCTGTGAACACTAACTCACTAGGTGGTGGCATCCGCCCCGTGGTTTCAGACACCATCTTTACACTCACCACTCTCAGACTGACTTCTCACCCTCTTGCCTGAACTCTGGGCTCACATACTATTCAGCCGCCCACTTGATGTCTGATAAGCGTCTCTAACACAACATGTTTAAAACCAAACTCTTAATGCTCTCCCCTGAACCTGTTCCTCCCAGTTCACCATCTTATTAAAAGGCACCATCGGAGTCTCCACACCTGATGTCTCCCCTTGTCTCTCACATGCCATGGCAGCAAGTTGTGTCTTCTCCACCTTCACAGTATTTCAGAACACTTTGAATAGCATCCACTTCTCACCACCTCCGCCACGACCACCCCTTGCCTGGGTGATTGAAGTGGCCTTCTCCCGGCCCCCTTTGTGCTCCCGCCTCTCCAATCTGCCTTCTGCATGGTAGCTGGAGTAATCCACACAACTAGTCGCAGTCGGTCACTCCTTAGCTCAAACCCTCCAGTGCTTTCCCCTGCCCGTCAGATGTCCTTGCTGTGGCCTTCAAGGCCCTATATACTCTGTCCCCTACTTCCTCTTTTACTTCATCTTGTGTCATCTCTTCTCCCGACCCCACCCACACCAGCCTTCTTGTTCTTCAGACACCAAGTACACTCCTGCCTCTGAGCCATTGCTCAGACTGGTCCTTTGCCTGAACATTTCTCCCCCTGGATATCCCCACGCCAAACCCCTCAGCTCCTCAGCTCTCTCCTCGGGTGTCATCTATCAGGACAGCCTTCTCCCACCACCTTGTACAAAATAGCAGTCCCACTCCACAATCACTCCCCTTCCACTCACACTGCTTTATTTTTCCCCATGGCGCTTATCATCACCTGACATATTATACATTTATTTATTGTGAATGCAAACCATCGCAAGAGCAGGGACTTTGTTTTATTCACTGCTATATTCTCGATACTAGGCCAGTTCCTGGTATGTAATAGGAGCTCAATAAATATTTGTTGAATGAATGAACAAATTATTTTTCTTAAAAGTTTTACAGTTTTGCATTTTTCATGTTTAGTTCCTAATTCAACTGTAATTTATTTTTGTATATGATTTGAAGTAGGGAGCTAATTTATTGTTATGTGGAAAGCCAATCATGCCATTGCTATTTATTGATGGTCCTTCTGTTTCTTTCTTTCTTTCTTTCTTTCTTTCTTTCTTTCTTTCTTTCTTTCTTTCTTTCTCTTCCTTCCTTTTTCCTTTCCTTCCTTCCTTCCTTCCTTCCTTCCTTCCTTCCTTCCTCCTTGCTTCCTTTCTTTTTCTCTCTCTTTCTTTCTTTCTTCTTTTTTTTTCCTTTGGTTTTTTTGAGAGAGGTTCTCACTCTGTTGTCCAGGCTAGAGTGCAGTGTTATCATCGTAGCTCACAGCAACCTCAAACTCCTGGGCTCAAGTCCTCCTCTTGCCGCAGCCTCCTGAGTAGCTGGGACTACAAGCATATGCCACCACGACAGGCTAATTTTTCCATCTTTTGTAGAGATGGGGTCTCACTATGTTGCTCAGGTTGGGCTTGAACTCCTGGCCCCAAGCCATCATCTCACCTTGGCCTCCCAAAGTGCTAGGATTACAGGCATGAGTTACTGAACCCAGCCCCTATCCTTTCCTTTCCTCTAATGACTTATAATAGCACTTCTGTCATTTCCCAAATTTTTATCTCTGTGAGGGTCTGTTTTTGGGCTCTCTATTCCAGTCTATTGTCTATTTGTCCATCCTTGTTCCAGTAACACAGTATTTTATTTACCACAACATTATAATAAGTCTTAATATATAATAAGGCAAGTGCCCTCATCTTATTTTTCTTTGTCAACATTGTTTTTGTTATTTTTGAAGTTTCATCCTTCCATATGGGTGCCATTATTTAAAAAAAAACTATTGAATGTTGATCAGAGTTGCACTGAGTTTTGCTATTAAAGTGCAGACAAACGGACATCTGTATGCTGTTGAGTCTTCTTACATATGGTGTATCTCCCCACTTATTCAGATCTCCATTTTGCTTTTCAAAAATATTTTAATGTATTTCTCCATAAAGATATTTTAAAAAATCTATTAGTTTTATTCCTGTGTATTTTAATTGATCTTGTGAATGGTACCTTTTTAATCTTTTTAACTTGTACTGTGTTCAAAAGTAAGACAACAGTATTAACTGAGGACTTATTAGTTTTAATATCTTTTCATAGATTCTATGCATCAGCAAATATTGAGTTTTTCTCTTCTTTATGAATTCTAATAGCTTACTTCCTTTTCTTGTCATATTGATTAGAATCTCCAGTATAGTGTTGAATAGTAGGGCTACTGTAGCCATACTTGTCTTATTCCTGACTTCAGTGGGGATATAATCAGGATTCACCACTAAATGGTATTTATTGTAGGTGCTTGATAGGATTTTGTATTAAGTTAAGAAAATTCCCTTCTGGTCCTAGTTTAAAAGTTGTGGTTTTTCTTTATCATGAATAGGTTTTAAATTTTACAGGAGAAAATTTTGCCTCTGTCTGTTGAGATGGTCACATGAATTGCTCCTTTAGTCTGTTGAACTGGATTATAATGATTAATTTCCTTTTAGTGAGCATTGTTCATATTCTTGGGATAAACCCTACATGCCATGATTTATTTTATATATAATATATAATATTCTAATTGAATGAAAATGAAATACAACGTATCAAAATTTGTAGGATGCAAATGAATTGGAACGTTCTCTCTCGCTCTTCTCCGAAACACTTTGTATAAAAAAAGATGATCCATTTCTGTTTGGTAAAAAGCACCTAGTTCTAGTGCTTTTATTGAGAGGGGACAAAAAGGCAGTTTGACTATTAATTCAGTTTCTTTAATGATTTTTTTATTTTCTGAAGTTTTCTTGATGCCAGTCTGTTTATTCTCCCACTGATAAGGTTGCTCCCACGTTTGCTCTTTTAAGAAGGGAGAGTGGCAAGAGAAAGAGGACCTCACACTGGAATGTGGACCCACATTGTGGGCACATCAGCGCCCAGCATGCCTCTGTACGGGATGATGGGAGGGTCAGGGGACTCCTGCCTTCTCTTGATGACTCAGCCATGCAAGTGTTCACGTTCCCTGTAAAGCCTACTCCTTAACCTATCCTATATGACATGGATTTCATCCATAACCCTGACACGCAATAGGTGGGGGCAAAGAATGAACATACCTCACCAAATATTATTTGTGTATTCTGTCTTTACTAGTTATTTTTAAAGAACCGACTTTTACTTTTGCTGATCATCCCTATTGGTTT
This sequence comes from Avahi laniger, assembly GCA_963575035.1. Taxonomy (NCBI): domain Eukaryota; kingdom Metazoa; phylum Chordata; class Mammalia; order Primates; family Indriidae; genus Avahi; species Avahi laniger. The sequence continues at coordinate 46,811 of CAUYSK010016999.1, read as the reverse complement.
TTTCTTCCTAGGAGATGGGAGGATGGTAATGGTGGTTTGGTTTGGTGGTGGTGGTGTTTTTTGGTTGGCTGGTTTTCAGCCTCCTGCTCTCTCCTCTCCATCAATCTATCATGTCTCCTCACCAGTGGCGATCAACGTTACCAGTTTTTTATGTATCCTTCCAGAAAGACTTCGTGCAGGTATAAGCAAATATATATATATATATATATATATACATGCATTTATAAATGGTACTTATGGAATTTTAACACCTTTTTATTAAAAGGGCAACATACATATATATGTATCTTGGAGGTCATTATGAATCGTTTTCTTTCTGAATACCAAGAGGTCATTTTGCTAACTGTCTGGGGTACATGCACCCCAGTTTGGATACCACTTGTTTAGAGATTTTATTTTACTGTCAAAAAAACACAAAGTATATTAACAAGGAATTTGCTGTCAATTCTTAATTATATTTACCAAAATATTTTACAAAATTCAATAATTACCATTACTTGTTGCTTCATACATCTTGCCTCTCAGTTTGCCTTCATCCAGGAATTTAATCTTCTAGATTTTCCAATAGTCATATGTTGAGCCTTTCGGTCTATTCCCTTTTCTATTTTTATTTATTGTCTCTCTGTGCTGCAGAATATTCTGCACTCTCTTCCCATTCATTTACTCTTTCTTTGACTTTTTCTTTTTTTTTTTTTTTTTGAGACAGAGTCTCACTCTTTTGCCCGGGCTAGAGTGAGTGCCGTGGCATCAGCCTAGCTCACAGCAACCTCACACTCCTGGGCTCAAGCACTCGTCCTCCTGCCTCAGCCTCCCGAGTAGCTGGGACTAGAGGCATGCGCCACCATGCCCAGCTAATTTTTCTATATATTTTTAGTTGTCCAATTAATTTCTTTCTATTTTTAGTAGAGACGGGGTCTCATTCTTGCTCAGGCTGGTTTTGAACTCCTGAGCTCAAACAGTCCTCCCGCCTTGGCCTCCCAGAGAGCTAGGATTACAGGCGTGAGCCACTGCGCCCAGCCTTTCTTTGACTTTTAATTTGCCAGTGTTTGTTCTTTTTCTAATTCCACTTCTAATATAGCAGTATGAGTAAGTGATTCAAAACTATTCTGTTTTGAACCCTTGTTCCACCAACGACTACCTATGAGAACTCGGGTGCATTATTTCACCTCAGTTTCCTCATTTGTATATGACTGATAATAATAGTACCTACTTCATGGGACCAATGTTCTGATTAAATGAAATTATAGGTTTAATAAATTTAAAGCAACTAGCTTGGATCCTGGCACTTACTAAGTGCCCAGTAAACTTAGCTATTTTAATTTCTTATTTTGCAGAATTGAAGCCAGAAAATATAGCTGAGTCTCAATCTCTCTCTCTCATAGAAATTTTTATTCACATTTTGTCTGTGGCTTGGTATTAGAAAAAATTCTATGAGAATATTCCTGTGTATTTGCTTTGCAGAATGAAGAATTGCAAACAAAGCCAGGACCAACTCTCCCTCTAATGACTAGAAAAACTGGATAGAATATTTTTAATGTATTTGAAAGCATCAGAAAGCTATCAAAAACAAGTAGGCTCAAATCCGGGGGATCAATAGAAGAAAGAGTAAATACAATGTAGAATATATACATAAAATGAAAAATTTTACAGTATTAAAATGGAGTAACTAGATCCATATGTATTGACATGGATAAATTCAAAAGGATTTGGTGAAAAGTATAATATGCAAAATAGTATATGCAATGTGATATTAATTATGTAAAACACTACACATATATACTACATATACTATATATTTTCTATGAATGCAAATATCTGAGTAAAAAGTTTTTTAGGTATAGAAGGAAAAATGCTGAATTCATGAGCATAGCTAACATGTGTCAAGGGAGAGGGGCTGGAGAGTGGAGCGTTTGCAAAAGGGACTTTAGCTGTACCTATGACATTCTAAAAATTGTTTTAAACAATTTTTAAAAGACTAAATTGAACTTAGAATAAAACAACTAATTATAGTACACTTAGCTAATATATAAATTAAGTGCTATTAGAAGCATCAAAGAGGTCTGGCACGCTGTGCCCTGGAGGGCTGGGCCAGGCGCTCCACAGTCCTGTCTGCTGTCAGGAATGGGGCCATCAGAACTGCAGGTCACTTGTTAAGCTCAGTTACATAGGTGAGGGCTTACTGTGTGCCTCACTGTGTGTGTATCCAGGGCTTTGGGTTCATTATCTCATTTAGTTCTCACAGTGGCCTTTTGAGTTAGGTACTATTATTACTGTCTTTTGACAGATGAAAAATCTGAAGCTCAGTGAGGGTGAATGATTTCCCGAGTCCCAAGTTTGCAAGCAGTGAGTTTCCCGAGTCCCAAGTTTGCAAGCAGTGAGTTATGATTTGAACTCAGGCACATCTGACCCCAGAACTCAGACTCCTGACCATTCTGTTGCAGTGTGTGTTTGCTAATAAACTGAAGTAAAATGTCCACATACTTTTTATGAAATTGAAATGCAATCAAAAGTAATAACTATGGTAAGAGTATGTGGGATATTTATTCATTAACATGACTATGTCCTTATACCCAGAAAGATAAAACTTGCAGAAGCCTGCCTTCTGAGATTTAAACCAGTAAAAATAAATATTTAATGGTTGAGAGTAGCAATCTAAAAAATTCACCTTAGGGAACAGATCAAAGTACAAAGAGATGAGTCAATGCCAAACTTCAATCAAGATGTCTGGAGTGAAGTCACAAGAAGGCATAATTGCTAAGAGTGATTTGGATTTTAAAATGTTTATATTCTTTGATGCAGCAATTCTACTTTTTGGAATCTATACTAGGAGCACAATATTATCTACTTAAAGAGTTTTGTGCATAAATATTTTCACCATAAAATGATTTATGGGTAAAAATGAAAATCAATCTAATTATCCAACACTAGTAAAACAATCAGGAAAATGCAACTCTCATATGATGGAAATTATGAGAGAGACACACACAAAGGGTTTGTTATTGTTAAACAGTGTTATGTATAAAAGAGCAACATGCAAATTGCATGAAGAACTCCAATCAATGTGCTGCACAGAGACAGAGTTACTCCCCTGCTACAAATACATAGAGATGCTAAATAATATATAACATTTACAATTATATAGTTGGCCGGGCACAGTGCCTCACGCCTGTAATCCTAGCACTCTGGGAGGCCAAGGCGGGAGGATTGCTTGAGCTCAGGAGTTTGAGACCAGCCTGAGCAAGAGTGAGACCCCATCTCTACTAAAAATAGAAACAAAATTAGCCAGGTGTGGTGGTGCACACCTGCAGTCCCTGCTACTCAGGAGGCTGAGGCACCAGGATCACTTGAGCCCAGGAATTTGAGGTTGCAGTGAGCTATGATGACACCACTGCCCTCTACCTGGGGGTTCAGAGTGAGACTCTGTCTCAAAAAAATTAAAATAAAATAAAATTATATAGTTGAGAAAGGAAAGAAATGAAATTAATAAAAGGAAATTTTATTATAAAATAATAGGACTATAATAAGTAGAAGGAAATTCTCAAGTCCCAGAAAGAAATATGGAACCCAAGCCAGTGTGGTAAGAGTGAAATGAAACTAGAGCAGTCAGTGGACTGGAGATAGGCCCTTCAGGTCCAGGACTGGGATTTTAATAATCCCATGGGGTAGAAATGAGGCCTCAGGTCCACAAAAGGCAGGGAGCTTGTCTTGGCCCAATTCCCTGTAAAATAGAGGCCAAGGCAAGGATGAAAGAGGTGTATTAGTAAGGGTTCTACAAAGAAACAATCGATCAGCTATGTACTTATACAGACAAAGATTTATTCTAAAAAGTTGGCTCATGCAATTCTGGAGCCTGGCAAGTATAAAGTCTGCAGGGTGGCTGGCCGACAGGCTGCAGACTCAGGGAAGAGTCTGCAAGTCAAGTCTGAGGCAGTCTGCTGCAGAATTTCCTCCTGCCTGGGGAAGGCCGGTCTTTTGTTCTATCCCTCATTTGATTGGATTATAAGCGGGTCCGCCCACATCAAGGAAGACCATCTGCTTTCCTCAAAGTCCAATGATTTAAATGTTAATGTCACCCATAAACACTCTCAAAGAAAACATCCAGGATCTGGGCACTGTGGCCCAGCCAAATTGACACATAGAATTAACTAACCATCATGCTTGGAAAGTGCAAAGGGAGGGCAGCAAGGACGAGGAAGGCGAAGCAAAGGAGGACAAGAAGAAATTAAACTGACATGCTGCCGCCCTGGCTGACTGCTTGTTTGCAAGCCTCAAGGACCACGGCAAAGCACGCTCCCCAGCAGCACGCCTGCTTACCACGTGGCCCTCCAAACAGGCTGCAGAGAGAAATGAGGCTTTGGTGTGCTGTGTGGGGAGGAAGGGGGGGATTTTATTTGCCCATCTCCTATTTCTCACTGGTCAAGATTCACCCACAGGAAGGTAACTCTCCAGCACCTCCAGGTGTTGTCAGGTGGCCCCTCCTGCAGTGAGAATCACTGTGGTCTTTCATCCAAGTCTGGCAGTGGGGAGGAGCCAGAAACTCTGGGCTCCTGGATGTTCAGGACAGCTGCACAGTGGTCAAGACCAAAGACCCACTGTTCCCAGAGAAAGTGATGGTCAGCCCCTGTAGTATTGGCGGAGTCCAGGAGGCTACCAGTACCGGGGAAATCAGAGGATGAACACAGATTTGAATATAAGCCAGCCCTGGCTTCGCTCAGAGTCACTCATTCTTTCCCACTATATTGACGCTCATGCTATCGTATAGGGATTATAGGTTATTTTTGTTTTTCTTTCCCTAAGAAGGAGATATAGGCCCAATCAGTCACAGAGTCCCTTTAGGGGATGGTCAGTTACAGTCCCCTGGGAGAATTCAGACACAAGGGTGAGTGAGACAATAGTCCTTGCTGTTGCAGCTGGTCCCAGGTCATAACAGATATTCATCATCTCTCTTCTATACCACCCACTCTAGACTTCCCTTTTCTCCAGCCAGCATTTAGTCTGGTTGAGGCTGATTGCCTGGTGGAGTAACCAGAACTTCAGGCCCCTTATTTTCCCTTCCCTTGGTGGGTTGCTGTAATTCCTACTGATGGTAATTATACGACACAGAAGTTCTAAGAGACACACAAATAAATGCCCTGAGTTCTAGAAATTCTCTTTGTACAGACAAAACTCTACCTCCTTGTGCTAATCAGAATTGGTGATCCAACCAGTACAGTAAAATAAGTCCTTCCTTTGCTTCCTGGGCCACTGTGGCCAGATGGAAAAGTGGCCAGATGATATCTATCATGCACGCCTGATTCAGGGAACCCAGCTCTCTACCAAAGGTTACTCCTGTCGGGTGACTCTTTCCACATGGCTACCTCCTCTGGCTTCCAGTAACTGCTCCTTGCCCTTATTTTTAGGGTAGGATGAATAATGGTTCCCAAGGATGTCCGCATCCTCATTCCCAGAATCTGTGGCTATGTTAGGTTATATGGCAAGGGGAGAACTAAGGTTACAGATGCAATTAAGGTTGCTAATCATCTGACTTTAAAACAAGGAGATGATCCCGGATTGTCCAGGAGGGCCCAACATAGTCATGAGTGCTCTTTAAATGTAGAAGAGGGAAGCAGAAGTCAGAACGAGATGTATCATTGCAAAGATCCAACCAGCCATTGCTGGCTAGAAAGGAGGGAGGGGCCGAGAACGAGGGAATACAGGTAGCCAATAGAAGCTGGAAAAAGGCAAACGATTCTCCCTGAGAGCCTCCAGAAAGAACCTTCATTTGGGCCCAGCAAGACCAATTTCAGACTTCTGACCCCCTGGGATTGTAGAATGATAAATTTGTGTTTGTGGTCATTTGTTACAGCACCAGTAGCAAACCAACATGCCCCTTCAGATTTAGGAGTGACAATGATCCCCACTGCTGCAAGCTCCAAGGCACTGCACCATCCCTAGTTGGTTTCCTAAAGCTCACCCATGCTTTTGAGGGGAGTTTGATAAAAAGACCATTTACAATGAACCCAGTTTGAGTTGTTATGAGTTTCCTGCTAGGACTCTAAACTGAGACAGAGCACAAAGCATCACTGCCAGGATTTGAGTAGCCTCAGCCACAGGAAGGAAGAATATACTTGTCTAAAGACTTGGAAGGGCAGCTAAATACAGTTTTGCTGAGGTGTCCTTAAGGCACCAGTGAAGAGCAGAGCCCTTGGGTGGCCAATGAACCTAAGTGGAGATTCATTCATCCCCCCTCTCCACGTCTGTCCCTTCCCCACCTCCCTTCTTGCAGTCCTAGGAAAAGGACCCTGGGCTGGAAATTAGGAGTTCTGATTTATGTGATCTTTGCCTTTGAGTGTCTTCAGGAAGAGCAGCTGATTTCTCTGGGCCGTGATTGTCTCATCTGTTAAAAGGTGGGCTTGGAGTGGACTCAGTAGGTCATTTCATCTTTGACATTATTCATCTGTACAATTTAACATTACCCTGAACATTCTGTCCTCTCCCTGTGTGACCCACAAAACTTCAAGGTTCTTTGTTAAGGTCCTCTTGGCTACATTAGTTAGGCTGTGCTACAATAACAAAAAGTTGATGGTTTAGAGGACAAGATATTGATTTCTTTCATATTTAACACCTCAGGGCAGTTCCAGGTCAGGAGGGCAGAACTGGGGGCAGGGGCGGAATTCTGCTGTATACAGCCACTCGGAAACCCAGACTGATGGCACCTACAACATGTGGCTTTCAGGATTGATGTGGTCGCTTCCATCCCAGTCAGTCAGAAGGGGCATAAAAGCAGGGAGAAGCACCTGTGGGAGTTTTTCACGAGCCAGGACTGGAAGCACCGTACATCACTTCTGCTCTCATTCCGTTGTTTAGAACTCAGTCACGCAGACACATCTATTAATAACTGTAAGGGGAGACTATTGCTTAGAGCCTGGAAAAGAATCAGCAGATTTTGGTGAACGGCTAGGCATCTTTGCCACAAGAGCTCACACTCAACTCCTTCATCTCTCAACTCAAACTCCCATGAAGGGTCCGGGAAGCCCACCCCCGCTGGTCCGGGGCCCTTCTCTGATCTGATCTCCTCTCCTGCCATACTCTCTCTCACTCACCATGCCCAGTCTCACAACCTTCTTTCAGTCCCTGAATCCTGCCATGCCCTTCCTATTCTTCCTTCTACCTGAACCACTCCTCGCACCAGATCATTTAGGTTTCTGCTCCCACGTCACACCCTCAGAGACCTTTTCTTGACCATCCTACATAATGTTGTCCCCACCTCCCAGACACCTTTACCATAGAATCCCCCATTGAAGAAGGCCTTGGTGGCCAGACATGCCCAGACATGAACTGGGTCCCAGCAAGAATCAGGCTCAAGCAGGTTACTCCTTGCTGTCCGCCATCAACCCCACAGCACGTGCACAGGGAGCCCTATTTCTAGTGATCAGTGCAATGTCGTTCCCCAGCACCCAGACATCGCCCTGTTGGGAAATGACAGCTGAGAGTTTCAGAATTGAAGGGGAACACCAAATCTCAAGCAACATAATTAAAGGCAAATCCACACTTCTGCTAGAGACATCACAGTGCAATTACAGAACATCAAAGAGAAAGTATGACTTGAAAAAACTTCAGGAGTATTACTTCAGCAAGAAAGAATAGAACCAGAAGAGGGGAATAGGCTGCAAGAAGCAGTAGTGGCCAGGAGAGCAATAAAACATGTTGGCAAATCTAATAGTCGATGGATGATAAATCATAACTATTGAGAGGTTAAAAGCATGGAGGAACTAAAATACTAGACAGCTATGACAGGGAAGCGAGGAGGGAAGAATGCAGAGGGAAATTAAGACATTCCATTTAATGGAGGAGAAGGATCATCATTTTAATTAATTTCTGACTTTGATAGAAAAATAGAGTTAGGTATGCATGTTTTTAAAAAGTTTCATCTAGCCACAAAGAAGATAGAAATAGAATGTATTACTTCTAAATCAATAGACGAACCAAGAAAGCTTCATTAATCCAACAGAAGGGAAGAAAGGGGAAAAGAAAAAAAGAAGCAGAGAAGAAAACCTTGGTAAAGTGGTAATTAGTCCAAATATATCAAGAATTTCAAAAAAATGCAAACTCACCTATTTAAAAAGGGGATATCTTGGATCAGATTTTTCTTTAATCCAGCCAAATGCTGTTTAGAAGAGACACGCCTTAAACTAAGTGATCCAGAAGGGCTGAAAGCAGAAAGCTCATTTATTCCGTAGTTTCCCTTCATGACTTCCATGGGCCTGACTCCTTGTGATGAAATGCCACGTCTCCAGTCCCTGCAGCCACAGGTTGTCAGTGATAAGCACACTGGGAGAGGATGTCAAGGCAGCAAATGTGAACCACCCATGGAGTGGTGTGAGTCACGTCAGAAGTGCTTTCTTAGCCGGGTGCGGTGGCTCATGCCTGTAATCCTAGCACTCTGGGAGGCCGAGGCGGGAGGATTGTTTGAGCTCAGGAGTTCGAGACCAGCCAGAGCAAGAGTGAGACCCTGTCTCTACTAAAAATAGAAAGAAATTGGCTGGACAACTAAAAGTATATAGAAAAAATTAGCTGGACAAGGTGGTGCATGCCTGTAATCCCAGCTACTCAGGAGGTTGAGGCAGTAGGATCGCTTAAGCCCAGGAGTTTGAGGTTGCTGTGAGCTGGGCAAACGCCATGACACTCACGCTAGCCAGGGCAACAGAGTGAGACTCTGTCTCGAAAAAAAAAAAAAAAAAAAAAGAAGTGCTTTCTTTTCTGACCAGAAAGACTTGAACGGCCCTACTGAGGGAAGGCACTTGATGATGGCCTGTGAAGAAAATGCCAGTCACTGGTGAAAATCCATAGCCAGCATCATGGGAAACAATTTAACAGGGCAGTTGGAAAGCGAGCTTTGGCTTATCTGGGCTTGAGCCTCCTCCCTAGTTTTAGGAACAAACTTAGCAAGTTAGTTATCCTCTCTGGGTCTGTTTCTTCACCCACAGAGAAAAGATAGTGATGCCACCTCTCCAAGTGTAGGGGAGGCTAACTTAGATGACAGCACCTAGACGTGGTAAGTGCATGGAAAGTAGCAGCTGTTATTATTGCTAAGACAAAAACCTGCGACACCACAGCATCACCCCTCCCAGAGGACAGTAAGTACCTCAGGGGCCACCTCAGCCCTGGGCCTGGGCCTTAGCCTTGATGGTCCAAAAACTAATTCACGCAACCCAAATTACAAGAAATTGATATGCAAACCCAAACATAATTTATTTGTCTTAAGTCAGGATAAATGCCAAGTAAGATAGTTTCTCCCCAGACTCAAAAAGAAAGTTTCTTTTCTCTCTTTTTTTCTACTGGGGGATCAAGACCATAGCCGTGGGGGAAAAAAAAGTCCATAGTGATGGCAGAACCACCGAATGCATGGATTTCTTGAAGGTTCTCTGTATGGGGTACAGTGTATCCTCTGTCTCTTTGCTTTTGGTGTCTTCTCTTTTCCTCCATGAAGGCCACCCTGTGTTAGAATTCACTTCTCCTATGACAGGAAGATGGACACCCTATGCCCCAGTGGGAGTGCACGCCACCCCACCGTGTTCTCATTTCTTCACACTGATCGCTGCAGATGGGGCTCCTTGTGCGTGTGCTGTGGGGGTGGAGGGAGCAGTGAGGAGCACCCCTGCTTGAGCCTAATTTCTGCAAAGACTCAGTGCATGTCTGGACGTCCTGGCCCCCCAGGGCCTGCTTTTATGAGGTATTTTATGGTAAGGGCACAAAAGAGCACTGGCACTGGCCAGGGTTGCGGGAGGGAATTAAGGACACAGAAGAGGGTCTGTTTGTAAGATTTATCCTCTGGTCCAGACTCACAGCAAAGACAGTGATAGCACTGTTATCGCTGTGACCTCTGGGGGACACGGGGGCAGACTTCACTGTGTACTTGTACCTGGCAACCAAGTGCCACACTTAAAACCTTGGGGGGATTCTCTCCCATAGAATACAACCCTGTGGGACAGGAGTCCATGAAACACAGGGTTGCTACATTGACAGCTGAGAGGACATGCAGAATGACAGCAATTGCTGTGGTGGCCAGCACCAGGATAGCCCCAGTGGTCTCTGCCTCTTGGTATTCACACTCTTATTTCCTTCCACATTGTACACACATTGATCTGTGTGACCAATAGCATGTGGCAGGTGTGATGGCACATCTCTTCCAAGGCTAAGTCGTGAAAGACATCATGGCTTCTTCCTTGCTCCCTTGGAGAGAGGCAGTTGCCATGTCATGAGCAGCCCTCTGAAGAAGCCTACTTGGTGAGAAACTGAGGTCTCCTGATAGCAGCCAGAGAGAAGCTGAGCTGTGTGCATGAGCCGTCAGGTAGGCAGATCATCCAGCCCCAGTCAAACCTTCAGATGACTGCTGTCCTGCAACCTCATAACCAGCCTCAAGCCAGAACCACCCAGCTAAGCCAGTCTTGGATTCCTGACCCTCAGAAATTGTAAGAGATAATAAACGTTTTTGTCTTAAGCCATGGTAGCAACAGATTAATAAAACAATGTTCTTCTAGCACAATTATAAACAAATTGAGTTTAATAAAGTAAATCCTACTATATAAATGTAGATAAAACTCTAAATGTGTGTAATGAAAGTAAATGTTTAATAATACTAAAATATATTCAATATCATGGTGGGAAAAAGTGTATTATCCAAGAGATATATTGGGAGGATTTATGCGATTTCTTCAGAGAACACTGATAATTTCTTACTCCCTTACCTCCAGGGAGAGGGTAGGAAGCTCTTTTCCAACATGAGCCTATTGAGAGGGAGCTTCCAGGGCACACTGGGAGAGTCAGGTGTGTGTTCTCTGCAGCTGGGGAAGGAGGATCCTGGACTCCTGCCTAACTCGGGCCTGAGACAGCTGACGCTGCCTATGACCACAGGACAGACAACCTGCATTTGAGGGTTTGCCGGAGAGTCAAGGGTTTTCCGTGGAACAAATGTTTGCCACTCAGCAGAGGGGAAGCCAGGCTGGAGCTATGAAGAGTGAAGGGACTCCAATTGCTGCTGTACTGTGGACCACCAGACTAGGGCTGGGGCCAGGCTAGGAGGGTGGCAGAGAAACAGAATCCATTCCTCATGTCACAGATCATGTTGGGCTCTGGTGAATCCAAGAAAGCATCACAGGAGAGTCTGTTTTAGACATCTGCCAGGCTCAGACAGCAAGCCAAGTAAGAACTGTCCTGTCCTCTACCTCTCTTCAACCCTGGTGAGAGAGGAGGTGAGTGGAGGAGGAGCAGAAACCACTGCAACCTCCTTTCTAGGCCACAAACTCTCACCACCAGCCCTGTCTGGGAAGGAGTGAGGGGAAAAGTGGGAGGAGAGGGAGGAGGAGTAGGAGATGGGGAAGATGGGGGAAGGGAGAGGGAAGGGGAAAGGGAGAAGTCTTACCTATGAACAAAGTACGAAGTGTTGATTGTTTTCTTGGTTAGACATTTCCTCAAATTTTTTATTATGAGGGTTTTTGAACATACAGAAAGGTATCCATTACTTACATTGAATGACTGTTAATGTTTTGCATATTTGCTTCATCTTGTTTTTGATGAGGTGTTTGGGGTAGATTGCAGACATGTGGCATTTCACATTTCTTGATACTTTAGACTGCCTCTTCAGAGAACAGGGATGTTTTCATGCCACAGCCACACTGTGAGATTAATGGTGATTCCCTGGAGTCCCCTGGAACCTGATGTATATGTGGTTTCCCTGTCTCCAAGATATCTTTCATATATATGGTTGTTTTGTTCTTGCCCACAAAGATAAACTGGATGCTTAACTTCTGAATTGAGGCTGTCATTTGTGACTTAAAGTGACTTAGGACTGTTTCCAAAGAAGGAGCAGAAGAGTTCCATTCAGGAGTGGAGGAATTTTATCCCTGATGAATAGGTCTGAAAGAAATGACAAAAAACAAAGGTGAAATGTATATTTTCATAATTTAAAAAAAAGAGAGAAGTTTGTGTTTTGTAAGGCGATAGACACTGCTGGGAAGATACTCTAATAAGTTTATTCATGTTTTTGTGACCTAGATGTTTAAAAACTGCACAGGACCCTCACACACTGCTAATGTGCATGCAAATTGGTACAATCTCTATGCAGGGTGCTGTGGCTGTGTCTATCAAAATTTTTAAAGCATACACTCTCTGATACAAAAATCCATTCCATTGGAATTTATTCTGTACATATCCTTGCCAGTGAAATGACTTAATAAAAGGGTATGCCTTGCAGCATGGTCTCCAACAGCAGAAAACTGGAAATTATCTTAAAAGGCCATCAGTGAGGGACTAGTTAAATATATGGTATATGTTTTTATTATGTGGTATATATATATATTTTAAATATATTCTATATGTGGTGTTTTAGTCAGCTCAGGTTGCCATAACAAAATACCATAGACTGGGTGGCTTAAACAAAAGACATTTTTTTCTCACAGCTCTGGAGACTGGGAAGTCCAAGGTCAAGGTGCCTGCTGATTGGGTTCCTGATGAGGGCTCGCTTTGTGGCTTGCAGACTGCCACCTTCTGGCTGTGTCCTCACATGGCAGATAGAGAGTGCTTTCTGGTGTCTTCTTTTGCAAGGTGTTTCCTCTTATAAGCGTTATCCTAGATTCTACCTTTGTGACCTCATTTAACCCTAATGACTTTCTTACTCCAGATACAGTCATTTTGGGTGTTAGGACTTCAACATATAAATTGAGGGGCAGGTGGGGGAGACACAATTCAGACACAACAGGAATGCAATAGAATACTCTAAGCCAGCAGAAAGAATGAGGCTATGTGTACAGGTAGACTGTCAAGTGCAAAACAGCAAAGGGCAGGACAAGGTGCTGAGTCCGTGAGCTGGGTACCCAGCATTTGCCTTCCTTATCCACTCTACCCTTCCCCACCGGCTCTCTGCCTGACAGCAACCTCTGTAAACTACGTCAACAGACTCTCTTGTTCTCTGGCCCAGGTTGACTTCAGCCCTGCAGCTGCTGAGCAAAAGGTCAGTGGGAGAGAGGAGAACGAGGGCAGGTATATGTGGCCCTGCTTCCTCCTCAGGATGCCCCCAGCTGGCTGTGCTGCTCACACTAAGCCACGGCGCCATCTCACTCAACCGTCGCTGGCCCTGTGCTCTTCCTGCATCCTGCCCACACCTTTGCAAACAGTCGATTTATTAAACGCCACTCAAATGACACACTTTATGTGTGCCATCTGTTTTCTGTCAGGACTCTGACTGATACAGTATGCTTAAAAAAAAAAAAACAGCTGGTGAATATGTGCAGAGGGTGGAGTACAAGCACTTACTTATGCCTAGAATGTCTCTGGAAAACTGCACAAGAAACTGGTAACAGTAGTTGCCTTGAGGGAAGGAAACTGGGTGGCTGGGAGTCAGGGGAAAGAAAAAGTAGAAATTTATGTTTACTGTACCTTTTGTTTCTTTTGAATTTTGCACGTTATGCATGTATTACTTATTCAAAATTAAGTTTTAATTTAATTCTTTCAAAAATAATAAAAAATAAAGACTGCAGAGGGACTTGGTTCCAGAAGCCTTCACAGGCAGCTGTCCCAGCAGCACCCAGGTCCCTCCCTCCCTAGGAGCAGCTGCTTTCCCTGGCAGACATTATAAGTTGCCAACTAAACAAAAAAAATAAACAAACAAAGGCATAATTAACAGCCTTCTTCCACTCTACACTAAATAAAAAAGAGGGGCAACATTCTGAAAGAAAATTGGTACATTAACTCTTAGACCAGTTTCTGATACTCATGAGCAGACAAGAGGTCCACGCTAACTAAAGGCAGTAGTAATTTCACAGCCACCCTCAGCATGTGTGTTGACCACACCTTTGTCCCTCCCCTGACAGAGGTCAGAGTCACAGTGACCAGGATAGAGCCTGCTCAGGGTTTTCACTTAGGCCCACACTCTAATCCCTCTCTGAAATCCTCACCACCTCTGGGACTCAAAACTAGCTGTGGCCTGGTTGAGCCACAATGACCCAGCAGGGGGTCTGGCTTGGGGACCATACAGGAAGGCCCTGTGCACCTCCTCTGGGCTTGGTTCTTTCTCCTGCTCTTCAACATGGCCGACCCATTATTTAGCAATCACTCTATTTTTATCATGTTCATTATACTGCAGTGCTCTTCATTTTCATCTCATTATTGTTGGTGGGGTCATCCAGCGGCTTTGTTGCCTGGGAGACAGGGAGGAAGGCTGCACTCTCAGCTCTCTTCCCCAGCCTTGGTTAATCCATCATCTGACAACACACGATCAGGCCTCTCTCTCTTCTGGTTGTAGAGACCAGAGCTGGTCGGTCTTTCCGGCTCCTCCTCCTCCCAGAGGTGTCTGGTTTAATCACAGTTTCCTGTATCAACCCTTCCCTGCTTAAACAGAAAGAAGTAAACATATCTATATTTTATAGACAGATGTATAATTGATAGAGAAAACAGAACATCCATACAAATCTTTTGTGTGATTCTTTCAGAGGAGAACGATGTCTAGGGGTATCTGACAGCAGTTGGAAGCAGATAGAATAGAATCACTCCTGCCCTAAAGAACACATGCTGCTGCCGCCTCCCCAGCTAAAGTGGCATGGGGGCTGCAGCTAGAATAGAAGTTCCCAAGACACATTTGCATAAAGGCCCTCCACACTTCTGCCCCAGACTCCACTGCAGCAACTGGAAACTGGTTAGGATCTGTCTCAAGGAGGTAGCCACAGGAAGGGAATGGGCAGGGCACTACTGCTGAGGGGAACTGACACCCACTGTCTCCATCTGAGAGTCCTACACTTCCCTCCTCACACCCTGCTCTCTGGCCCCATGACAGAGACAGAGGGCTCCGAGCCCCAAGCCCTCCCACTGTGTGCCTTTCCTCATGTGATATCTCTGCTGGAACTACTCCTTCTCATCCTGTGAAACCCAGACCTCCAGTGTTGCCTCTTTGGTGATACTTCCTGGACCTCTACCCTATACCCATCCATACCCTCTTGCAAAGCGAAACCTGCTTTCCTCTGTGGTCCGGTAGCACTTTGTTCTTGGGATTGTTATAGCTGGCTGTCCCCTGTCTCACTCTCCCATTGCTTCTGTGTCATCACTTTGCTGGGTACCTAATGCCCAGAGCCTAGCTCAGTTGGGTAGGACTGAATCCAGACTGGTAATTAGAGATGATTATGTAAAACCCTGTCTTAGTCAGTTTGGGCTGCTACAACAAAATACCATAGACTGGGTGGCTTAAACAACAAATATTCTCATAGTTCTAGAGGCTGGAAGTCCGAAACTAGGGTGCCAGCTTGGTTGGGTTCTTGGTGAGAGCCCTCTTCCTGGTGCACAAACTGCTGCCTTCTTGTGTGTCCTCACATGGTGAAGAGAGCTCTGGTCCCTTGTCTCCTTGCAGGGATTACTCATCATGCAGACTCCACCCTCATGACCTCATCTAAGCCTAATCACCTTCCAAAGGCCCCCTACCTCAAATACTATCACGTCGGACTTCAACATGGGAATTCGGGGGGACACAAACAGTCCATAGCAAGCACCTCACCCAATCAATGATTAGCTTTGTGCCAGGCACTGGCTGAGAACTTCACGGCACTATCTCCTTCAATCCTCAGCACAACACAAGAGGTAGGTGCTATAGCTCCCCAGCCTACAGATGAGGAGACTGCAGCTAGAGGTGGAAAAGTAACTTACTCAAGGCCATGTGGCTGGAAACTGATAGCGATTGGACTTGAATCCAAGTCTTTCTGACCCCACAGCACTTATTTATTTCTTAAACTTTTTAAATTTGAAAATAATACCTGCATATGATAAGGAATAAAAAGAATCTAAAGTCTATTAAAGGATAAAAAGTAAGTGTCCCTGCTACCTAGCTCAACAACCCCTCTCCCAGAAGCAACCACTGTTACCAACTTCCTTTTTCCTTCTAAAATTAATCTATGCATGAGTGGATTACTAAAATTTGGTATATGTTTACGATGGAATATTACTCAATCATAAGAAATGACGATGATCTAGTACCTCTTATACTTTCCTGGACTAAACTTAGGCCCATCATCCAAAGTGAGGCACCACAAGAACAGAAGAACGGGATCCATTTGTACTCGCCATCAAATTGGTACTTACTGATCAACACTAGGGTGATCACATGGCAGAAATACTCTCCAGGGATTAGGGGAATGGGCGGCGAATCTACAACTAAAGGACACGGGGAGGGAAGGGCACGCCTTTAACCTGCATTTGGGTGAAGCAAAGACATAAAGTGTAACTAGAATGTTTGTACCCTCACAATACCTTGGAATAATAAAAAAAAAAAAGAAATACAAAAGAAATAAAGTATAAAAACAAACTCCAACATCCAAGACTGAGCTGCATGCTCATGTCAAAACCAATTCCTGGCAAAGGGAATGAGACCACAATGACTAGCTCATACATCATGATTCACCCCTATCTCTGGGAGGGAATCCTTTCCCCAAGCATAAGGCCAAGCAGATGCTAAGTAGCCAAAATACTGGGAGTCTTTCTGACAGGAGAAATGAGGGTCATATCATTCACTTCTACCAACCAATAATTACGCTTATTCCAGAAAACCCTTTCAAAGTAATATCTGAGCACATAGAATCAAATATCAAACTCCAATATTTATGGAGTAAGGCAGAAATATTTGATGTATGAATGAATAGATAAGCATATGAATATATGACTGAATAAATGAATTAAGATGGGAGAGTTGAATGAACAAAGGATTCTTAGCCTAGAGCAATGGTTCTCAAATTTGAGCATCTGTCAGAATCACTTGGAGGACGTGTTGAACCACAGATTGCTGGGATTCACCCTTAGTGGGGAAAGAGGGGCTGACAATTCGCATTTCTAACAAGTTTCTGGTTGATGCTGATATTGCTGCTTAGAGATCACACTTCAAGAATCCTCAGCCCAGAGAGGAGATCAAGTGAAAATGTGCTATCATTCAAATATCTAAGGAACTGCTGTGGCCCAGAGAAGGCTGATTTGTTCTGCATGGCCCCTGGGTAAAGTATTTGGAAGGTTACCTGGAGGTAGATTTTCGACTCACTATGAAAACACATTTTCTAATAACTGGAGGCATGTAGCAGTGGCACAGGCTGGCCCTCTGCACCCTCTCCTGCCTCTTTTTCTGCTTCCCTTTCGTTTTCCTACTACCCCTACTCTTCTGTTCCAGTAACAAGTTTACAGCCCTGGCTGAGAGTGTAGATTTCTCATTTCCACAATCACAAATTTCTCTCTCCTAGGGACCAAATGTCAGCAATTTTCTGAATACAGCCTTATGAGGGCAGAGAAAATGTCCATTTGTCTCATTTAGTGCTGTAATATTATGATGAGTTTTAGCTCAGGTAAGCAAAGTAATCTACCTTAGTCATTTCTGTATTTTTATCCCATACCTATAATTTCAAAAAAATAGTTTTTAAAAATCAAATCCCATTTTGTTTCTCTGTGGAATTATATGGACATGCCTAACGATTTTGCTTTTGAACATGGTGCCACACAGGAAAGCCGATAACACAATTTCTTAACACACAGTAAGTACACAGGTTACACAGAAGCAGAGTCTATTCTATTTTAGCTTTTTTGAGAGGCTATTTAAAAGTTAAGTTCCCCTTAACGAAACAGCAAGAAAAAGGGCTTTGCTTTTCTCTTCTCAGCATCCCAGCTTTTCCCTCTTTGTGGCTTATGATGTTTTCCTTCTTCCTCCTGTTATCTGTGTTTCCTGCTCATCTCAACTTGATGACATGTTGCTGAGACAACTAAGTCGCTAACCTTCTTAACTTGGCTTTTGTTATGTGCTTGCGTGTGTTTAGGAGGGATGTTTTCAGTTCTCTTAGAATGCTCTGTCTGCTCTGGGAGGGCTACTAGACCTGAAGGTGGAGAACAAGGGAGTCTTTTTAAGTGCTTGTTATTTAAATCGCCTTTTTACTCCCTTTAAGCCCATCGTTTGTATGTGGTGGGGCGCTGGCGGAAGCTTCCCTTGCCTCCTATGGTCAGGATTAATTTACTCAGTGATGTCATGTTTCTTCCAGCTCAGACTCCTCTGGGGAAGGGAAGGTCTGAGAACAAGAAGCACACAAAGTTTCCATCATTTCGCTTCCTTTCTTTTCTCTTTCCACCGCTTGCCAAAATGGGGAGGCAGTTTAACTGCAAAATAATTACTCTGTGCAGTCCCTTCATCTATTGGATCATCTGAAAAAATAAGATTTGGACATAAACAAGGCCCACAGTGCCCTCCACATTGGCCTAGCTCAGCACTGCGCCTGTCCTGTGTATAACAACCCTTTGTTCAGGTGTCTGTGCGGCCTCCCTCCACACAACACGCTCTGCTGTGCTGCCCTTGAGGTCTAACATTTGTCTTTTCTGTCTTTGCCTCCCATGTGTTTATCATGCCCGCTCACTAAGTGTGTGCTTGACAGAGAGCTCTTCTCACTGCAGAAGTAAAATCTGACCCTAGAAAGCCATTTATTAAGATACAATGTACATACTTGAAAGGTAGTTTTCAAAGCTGTAGTTTAGTTTTATCAACATAAATTCACCTAACTAAATCTAAATTGGAAAAAGAATATTAAATTTAGAAACAATTTTAGCCCATCTTCAAAATATATTATTTGGGTAAATTTTTCACTTTTCCAGCAAATTTTTCCTTTGGTTATTTTTCTTATTTTACAATTGTAATTCAGGTGTTACCTCTGTAAGTGTCCCCAGATTTCCAGCCTTCCAAAGCTTTCTTTCCCACATCAAGAGATTGTCCCCCACATCTCCTAGATTCCTGCTAATTCCTGCACTTACATTCTCGTGGCCACCTCTAGCTCATTTCCTCCCCGGGCCAAACTCTCAGTCCCTCTCTCACACACACATATGCATCTTTGATGCTGCATCTCTTATTTGAGCTTCTAGTTGATTGAAGGGTGAAACATAGTCCTTTTTCTTTAATTTCCCCAAGTTAAACACTAACCAAGACTGGTATATATAGGAGACTTACTCAGTTTGGGTCTGAAGGTCTATTAAGCCACAGCACATAAAACAGGGCCCAATACCTTCCCACCATGAGCCCGGAGGCAGCTCCTTCCTTCAGTCTGACTCGGGCTGGGGGCGGTGCTGAAAGGAAGACATTATCTTTTGAGTGAATAAATATGATCTTGAAGTTTCTAGGAAAAGCTTAGCTGTCTAGAGGAGAAAACAAATGTGATTTTCAAGATCCAGAGCCTAGAGCTCTTGAACGCTATTTGTGAAATAAATTCAGGAGTGGGTAGAATGCAGGAATGACACAGAACCATTTTCCTGCCTGACAATGAGATTTTTAAAAAATAAAAATAAAAATCTTCCTGGGCCTGGCAAAAAGAGCCTGGAGAAAGGAGCCCAGAAATAAAAAAGGACCAGTGCCTCACTTTTGAGAGCAGGGCCTAGGCAGGGAGTACCAACCTCATGGAGAGGCCCTGCAGCCAAAAGGCCTTAGCATGGCCAAGAAAGCCAAGTTAGAGGGGGGGAACATTGCCTAGGTCCGCCTTAGAGGGAGGAGTCCAGTTCTTGAGAGTAAAAAGAGAGATTGAGCTTTGAGGCACTCCGAAATATGTCCATTTCAGGTACATATGTACATATATATATTCCTTTTTTATTGAGATAATATTCACATAACATAAAATTCGCCTCTTTTTTTTTTTTTTTGAGACAGGGTCTTACTGTGTGGCCCCGCCTAGAGTGCAGTGGTGTCATCATAGCTCACTGCAACCTCCAACTCCTAAGCTGAAGTGATCTTCTTGCCTCAGCCTCCCAGAGCACTAAGATTACAGGTGTGAGCCACCAAATTTTCCATTTTAACAATTTTTATCAGACATTGATGTCTGCCTCCCTCCCAGGTTCCTCTGTGGGCCCAGAGAAACTGAGATTTTGGGAGGCTGGACATGAAAACACCAAAAGTAACTTTTACTTCTCAGTGCCCACTTGCCCTAGTGAGAGCTAATGTCTTTCTCAAGTGCCCCTCTCCAATATCTAGGATGAGAAAGCTTTAGCTTCTCCTATGACAGCATCACACCAGATCACACATCTCTGGCCTGACTCTGTCAACCCTCTCGTATTCAGTATATCACTCAGCTTTGCTACATCACAGTGCAGTAACAAACAGCCCCTAAACTCAGAGACTCCTAACAACAAAGGTCTCTTTCAACACGTGAGAAATTTTAGCTGATGGTGGTAACATTTAGAACTTAATCAGAAAATATGTGGAAAAGGTACTATCTACCTTGTCCCTTTATTTTTCCTGGTAGGTGAGTCTTATTTCAATACTAGATTTTAAGTTTTGTGAGGGCAGGGATTGTGCCTAATACTCATGTTTCTCTCACTTTAACTGGTGTGTGCTTAATTAAATATTTGTTGAAGGAACCAATAAATAAATGAATCTGTTTAAGTACTGTGAACAGGTATATGAGTTAATAGGCATGAGACTTTACATTAGGCTTTCTTGTTAAATGGCAATTAAGTGCATTGACATTCATTATAGCCTGAATATACTGAGAATCTAATTGCTCACATGTCGCTCATGTAATCTCCAGTTTTTCAATGACAACTTGATGTCTTTCTGACATACTTATTGTACTTGGATCAATGGCTATTTAACTACTAATTGATCTTTTATTAACATATAATAACTGTTATTAAATCTAAATTAAAGTCTTAATTGAGACACTTTATCTGCAGTGTTTCAACATACAATCCTCATAATATAATGGATAATCGACAGAAAAGCCAGTAACGTATTATCTGTCACCTTTCTCATTGACCTGAGAATAGATTTTCAGCTTGAAGATTTTTTCACTTCATTAAGAAGCCTGAGTAGCAACTATACCCATGAATGCAAAAAGCCATCAAATTTCTCAGTTTTCACACACAGAACTAGTTCCCCAGCTTCTGCCCAGCTTCTGCCTTCTTCCTCACCCCTCAACTGAGGCCACTTGGCCATCAGTAGTAGACAGCAATAGATAGATACTGCTACTTTAAACACAAATAAAGCCAGCACAGCTATGAAAGAGGCCACAGTAAGTAATGAAGACAGTTTTCCTTGCCCATCTCCAACAGCCCTATTTTGGCTCCCTCCCCTTTAGCTCTTAAGTATCCTTTCTGTCATTGTAACCCACCCACTCCCCATCTGGCCTGGTCTTACTGAGTATCTCTGCTCTAGTGAAGCGGGTGGTCCTGCTCCTTGGTCTGCCATTTGGGCAAAAGCTCCCCTTGCCCATTCTGCCTAATTTCCTCCTTTCGTTTACTCTCGTCTAATCCATGCACTGATGTTCCCAAACTCCACTGCCTTACCCCTGCCCCAAGCAACTAGCACTTATGAGATACATGTTGTCTTAGTCCATTTTGTGTTGCTATAACAGAATACCTGAGACTGGGTAACTTATAAAGAAATTCCGGAGGCTTGAAAGTCTAAGATTGGGTGGCTGCATCTGGTTGGCTTCTGGTGAGGGCTTTGCGCTGCATGATAACATGGTAGAAAAGTGGAAGGGCACAAAAGTATGAGCAAAAGAGAGCAAACACAAAGAGGAACCTCGCTTTATAACACCCTGCTCTCAAGCTAACTAATCCAGTCCCATGGAACTCACTCCCATATTAAACTATTCATGAAGGATTTTCCCCATCACCCAAATGCCTCCCACCAAGCCCCACTTTCCAACACTGCCACATTGAGGACCAAGCCTCAACATGAGTTTTGGTAGAGACAAACCATATCCAAACCATAGCATATATCTAGGGCCACTCTTCCCATCAGCTGTGAGCTCACACTGTGCTGATCTGCATCTAGACTTGAGTCCTGCTTTTCCTATCTGTGTTTCCAGCTGATCATCCTGTTCATGGACCATGATTTTAGTACCTTACCTAATTCCTGTTCCCTCAATAATGCCAACCCTCACCTGGTGCCTAGGACTGTGATAGCTGCTCTCAAACTTCCCTAGTGTTCATAACATACCAAATTTCTACAGGGCCACTTTTTTCTGGATGCCCCATTGTTGCAGATACCAGATGGCCTACCCAGCATCCATTATTCACCCTTTCTTCCCAACAAAACACCTTCTCCCTCACAGCCCACATCCCTCAATGGAGGCAGACAGCTAACCCAGCTCCAGGGATTGGCCTAAATAATCCAAAGGAAATCTCATCCTCCTTGCTAGTGTTCAGGAATAGGACAATGAGGATTGGCTTGCTATGGGCTTCTGGAAAAGTACTTTCTTTTTTTTCTGGAATATCATCCGGAAGGGACATTCTCACTCTTCCTCTGCACATTTTCATATCCATATGTAATGCCCCAAAGTGGTTAGTCACCTCATTACCAGTCTCGGGATGATTCTGGCACACAGGAGAAGACAGAATGAAGAAAATCACACAGGAAATGGATTCAAAATCATTAGCTAAAATGAATCCTGAAGCCAGCCCTTTCTCTGGAGTTTCAGTTATATGACTAAATGAATTTCCTTTTTTTTTTCATCTGGTGTGTTGCATTTTTCTACTATTACAACTGAAAACAAGTGTGCTGGTGCACCATTTTCTGCATGCCTCTCAGAACTCGGATTTCATTAGCTAAACATCCCTCACCCCTCCAGTTCTTGATACTGGTCTTCTAATCAGGCCAATATCCCACTGCATTAGTGTTCTCTGCTGAACTGACCTTTAGAAGGTGGCTCTATGTTCAGCACCTGCTTTCCCTCAGTAGGCAGGTCTCATTCTGAGTTCCAACCCTTCCCAATCAGTTTATTCTGGCTGTAAGACAGTCACATTCCAAGATGAAAGAAAATGAAGAGAACAAATGAAAGTAAACAATTCAACTACTGGGAATTCCAAATCAGTGATAGGACCTAGGCAAATGTTTTTAGAACATATGGAGTTACAAAAGGTGGTAATTTCCTTGATTTGAAGTCTAATAAATATATTTAAAGTGAGAATAGTAAGCATAAAGTCAAAAGATAAATAAGAAAATCTTTTTAACAAGTAATGCCACTAAATATATATTGGGCAAGACAGCCTCATATTACAAAACAAAAACTCTTCCTTAATACAAAATACATTCAAAAGCTTTAATAATAGACTAAACTAAGCAGAAGAGAGAATCCCAGAACTTGAAAACAGGTATTTTGAAATTATTCAATCAGACAAAAATAAGGAAAAAACAACAAAAAAAATGAATAAAGCCTCTGAGACATCCGGAACTACATAAAGTGACAAGATTTATGAATTACCAGTATTCCCAAAGTGAAAGATAGATCAAAAATATTAGAAAACTTCTTTAAGGAAATAATCAATGAAAACTTCCCAAGTCTAGCAAGAGAGTTATATATCCTGATACAGGAAGCCTAGCAATGCCCAGACAAATATATTGTGGAAAGGTCTTCACCATGACATATTATATTCAGAATGTCTAAAGTCAAAGTGAAAGAATGAATTTTAAAATTAACAAGAGAAAACCTTCTAGTCACCAATAAAAGAAATCCCAATAGACTAATAGCAGAAAGTTTACAAGACAGAAGAGAATGGAATGGCATTTTCAAAGTGCTAAACGAAAACAACTGTTGGCCAAGAACTTTATGTTCTGCCAGAATAAGCTTCACAAACGAAGGAGAAAGAAAATCTTTCCCAAACAAGCAAACACTGAAGGAATTTGCCACCACTAGACTGGCCCTAAAGGAAATGTTCAAAGGTATCTTAAACACACGTAACCTAAACATCTGTACCCTCATATTATGCTGAAATAAAAAAAAAAAACAACATAAAAATGTAAGGTCATTATTCACTATCACAAAAATATAAAGCTCACAGGTCTTATAAAACAATCACACAAAGCAAGAAGAGAAAGGAATCAAATGGCAACAGTTTGAATGACAGAAGTTCATCAAACCACAAAGAAAAAAAGACAGAGGAAAGAAAGAAGCAAAGAATTTATAAAACAACTAGAAAATAATTAACAATATAACAAGAAGAAAGCTTCACATAGCTATACTAACCTTGAACACAAATGGATTATATAGCCCACTTAAAAGATATAGATTGGAGAATGGATTAAAAAAAAAAACATGATCTAACTACATGCTACTTACGAGAAATTTGCCTTACTCATAAAGACACATATAGACTGAAAGTAAAGGAGTGGAAAAGACATTTCACACAAATGGAAACCAAAACCAAGCAGGAGTGGCTACACTTATATCAGATAAAACAGACTTTAAATCAAAAATGGTAAAAAAAAAAAAAAAGACAAAAAAAGTCATTATATAAAGGGACCAATTCAGCAAATGGATATCATGATCCTAATTATATATGCAACCAACATCAGAGCACTCAGATTTACAAAACAAATATTACTGGACCTAAAGAAAGAAATAGGTAGTAATAAAATAAGAGTGGGGGACTTCAACATCCCCACTCATAATACTAGACAGATCATCAAGACAGAAAATCAACAAAGAGACATTGGACTTAAATTGGACTTTAGACCAAACAGATATAACAGACATTTATAGAACATTGTACCCAACAAATACAGAATGTACATTCTTTTCATCAGCACATGAAACATTCTCCAAGATAAACCACAAGTTAGGGCACAAAACCAGTCTTAACAAATTTTGAAATATACAAATAATATCAAGAATCTTCTCAGACCACAGTGGAATAAAACTAGAAATCAATAGATTTCAAAAGAGTAACTTTGGAAACTATACAAATACATGGAAATTAAACAACATGCTCCTGAAAGACCACTGGGTTAATGAAGAAATTAAGACAGACATTAAAAAGGTTTTTCTGAGATGAATAAAAATGAAAGCACAATATACTAAAACCTGTGGGATACAGTAAAAGCAGTGCTAAGAGGGAAATTAGTTGCATTAAATGCCTACATCAAAAAAGTAGAAAGATCACAAATTAACAACCCAACATCAACCATAAGAAACTAGAAAAACAAGAACAAATCAATACCAAAGTTAGCAGAAGAAAAGAAATAGCAAAGATCAGAGGATAACTAAATGAAATAGAGACCAAAACACAATACAAAGGGGATTAACAGAATAAAAACTTTCTTCTTCAAAAAGATAAAGAAAATTGATAAACCACTGGCTAGACTAACCAAGAAAAAAAGAAGATACAAATAAACAAAATTAGAAATGAAAAAGAAGCCATACAACTGACACCAAAGAAATACAAAAGATTATCAGAGACAGTTATGAATAACTATACACTCACAAACTAGGAAACCTAGAGGAAATGGATAAATTACTGAAAATATACAGTCTCCTGAGATTGAACCAGGAAGAAACAGAACTCCTGAACATATCAATAATAAGTAGGGAAATTGAATCAATAATAAAAAATCTCCCAAGCTGGGGTCGGCGGGGGGGAAGCCCAGGATCGGATGGATTCAGCTGAATTCTACCAAACAAACAAAGAACAAATATCAATACTGCTGAAACTGTTCCCAAGAATCAAGGAAAAGGGAATTCTCCCTAACTTATTCTACAAGGCCAGTATCACCCTGATATCAAAACCAGACAAGGACACAACAAAAAAGAAAACTACAGACCAATATCCCTGATGAACATAGGCACAAAATACTAGCAAACAAAATCCAACAGCACATCAAAAAAGATAATACACCATGATCAAGTGGGTTTTATACCAGAGATACAAGGGTGGTTCAACATTCGCAAGTCAAGAAATGTGATTCACCACATAAACAGAATTAAAAACAAAAACAATATGATCATCTCTCAACAGATGCAGAAAAAGCATTTGATAAAATTCAGCATCCTTTTATGATAAAAACTCTCAGCAAACTAGACATAGAAGGAACATACCTCAAAATAATAAAGAGCATACAAAACAAACCCACAGCCAACATCACACTTAACAGGGAAAAGTTGAAAGCATTCCCTCTAAGAACT
This sequence comes from Avahi laniger, assembly GCA_963575035.1. NCBI lineage: Eukaryota > Metazoa > Chordata > Mammalia > Primates > Indriidae > Avahi > Avahi laniger. Next base: position 20,889 of record CAUYSK010016999.1, on the reverse strand, counting down.
GGAACAAGACAAGGATGTCCACTTTCTCCACTCTGATTCAACATAGAACTGGAAGTCCTTGCCAGAGCAATCAAGCAAAAGAAAAAAATAAAAGACATCCAAATTGGAAAAGAGGAAGTCAAATTATCCCTGTTCACTGATAATATGATCTTATATCTAGAAAACCATAAAGACTCCACCAAAAAAAAAACTTTTATATTTGAAATATGAATTTAATAAAGTTTCAGATACAAAAATCAATGTACAGAAATCAGTAGTGCATCTTTACACCAATAACAATCTAGCTGAGAACCAAATGAAGAAGCCAATCTCATTTACAATAGCTGCAAAAAATAAATAAAATAAAATACCTAGGAGTGTATTTAGCTAAAGAGGTAAAATATTTCTCCAAGGAAAACTACAAAACACTGATGAAGGAAATTATAGATGACACAAACAAATGAAAAAACATCCCATGTTCATGGATTAGAAGATTTCAATATTGTTAAAATGACCATACTGCCCAAAGCAATCTACAAGTTGAATGTTACCCCTGTCATCCCTGTCAAAATACCAACGTCATTTTTCACAGAATTGGAAAAAATTCTAAAGTTCTGAAGTATGGAACCAAAAATAGAGACCAAATATCCCAAGCAATCCAGAGCAAAAAGCTACAGGCATCACATTGCCTGACTTCAAATTATATTACAAGGCTATAGTAATCAAAACAACATGGTATTGGTATAAAAATAGACACATAAGATCAATGGAACAGAATAGAGAATCCAGAAATAAAGCCACATACTTACAGTCAACTAATCTTTGACAAAATCAACAAGAACATACAGTGGGGAAAGGACACCCCTTTCATAAATGGTGCTGGGAAAATGATTGTCATATGCAAAAGAATGAAACTGGACCCTTGTCTCTCACCATATACAAAAATCAACTCAAGATGGATTGAAAACTTGCATGTCAGAAATAATAAAAAATAACTAGATGAAAACCTTGGGAAAACTCTTCTGGACATTGGTCTAGGCAAAGAATTCATGAGACTTCAAAAGCACCAGAAATGAAAGCAAAAATAGACAAATGATATTTATTAAACTAAAAAGTTTCTGCACAGCAAAAGAAATAATCAACAGTGTGAAAAGACAACTTGTTGAATGGGAGTAAATATTTGCAAACTATTCATCTGATAGAGGACTAATATCCAGAATGTACAAAGAACCCAAGCAACACAACAACAACAAAAATCCCAAATAATCCCATTATAAAGTAGGCTGAAAACATGAATAGACATTTTTCAAAAGAATTTGAAAACACTTTTTAAACAAATGGCTGACAAATATATGAAAAAGTGTTTATCATTATTAATCATGAGAGAAATGCAATTAAAACCACAATGAGATATCATCTTATACCAATCAGAATGACTATTATGAAAAAGACAAAAAATAACAGATGGCCTGGATGCAGAGAAAAGGGAACTCTCATACACTATTGGTGGGAATGTAAATTAGTACAACCACTATGAAAAACAGTATGGAAATTTGTCAAAAAAGTAAAAATAAAACTACCATGCAATCCAACAATCCCACTATTAGGTATCTACACAAAGGAAAAGAAATCATTATGTCAAAAAGTTACCTGCACTCATGTTTATCACAACATTATTCACAATAGCAAAGATGTAGAATCAACCTAATCGTCCATCAATAGAGGATTGGATAAAGAAAATGTGTATAAGTGCACATATAAGAATAACATCTATTGGATGTTGGGCAGGGGGGAGAGGGGAGGGGGAGGAGGGAAGAGGGGATGGGTATATACATACACAAAGAGTGCAATGCACACCACCTGAAGAATGGACATATTCGAAACTCAGACTTGGGGGGGGGGCAAGGACAATATACGTAACCTAAACATCTGTACCCCCATAATATGCTGAAATAAAAAAAATAAAATAAAATAAAAAGAAAATGTGTACTATATACACAGTAGAATGCTATTCAGCCATAAAAAAAGAATGAAATCATGCCTTTTACAGCAAAATGAATGGAAGTGGAGGCCATTATTTTAAGTGTAACAACTCAGACACAGAAGGACAAATACTACATGTTCTCATTTATAAGTGGGAGCTAAATAATGTGTACATATGGAAGCAGAGTGTCAAATAATGAGCAATGGAGGCTCAGAGAGGTGGGGAGTGGATGATAGGAGGTTGCTTTGTGGGTACAACGTGCCTTGCTGTAGCAATGGATGAACTGAAGGGCCTGACTTCACCAAAATGCAATATATCAATGTAGCATAGTTGTATCTGTACCCCATGAATATATATCAAAAAAAGAACATTAAAGTTTTGAAAAAGAAAAGGTCTGCCTTGAAAGCATGTAATGCTTTCAAGAATTAATATTACTGAATAAATATTTCAGAATGTAATATTATTGAGATTTTATATATATTTCAATGGTCCTTTTATAAATATTTTATTTGATAATAACCATTGACCATTTTGTTCAAAATGATCAAAATGCACCTTATGTTTTAAAATTTTTATTGACATTTCCCAGTTTTATGAATGGGATTAAGGGTCTTAAAGAATACTTAACTGAACCCGTGAGAAAAAGGGTTGTGATTTATTGGCTGGACTCTAGCAAAAATCCTTCCCACACCCCTTTGCCTTTCTGTCCGCAGAGGCATCCTGCTCTGACAAACACTCATGAAGCAGTGTCTGCATGGATGGTCCCTGCCCTAGTCCAGCCAGATGCCATCACACATGAACTACTTGCAGAAGTAGAGTAAGTTTTCATGGCAAAATAAAGCTTTTTTGCAAATTAAAAACAAGTAGCACAATCTTCTAGAAAAAAATTAATTCTATCCAAAAATCAGGTAAATAATTATAGAGATAAGCTACATGAAACAATAATAGGAACTCAGTTTTTGGAATGACTTGGGTTCAAATCCTGATGCCACACTTAACAGTTATGTAAGCTTGAGTAGATTCAAGCTAATGACTTAAGCTCTGAACTCAGTGCCCTCACCTGTAAAATGTCAATATAACAGATAAATGGAGAGTATCATGTTTAATGTACATAAAACACAGGGCACAACACCTGGCACAGAGTGACATTCAGTTAACAGTAACTATTTTGTTTAGTTCTTTATATTTTTCCATCCATACTAAGACTCAATGCTATCAATAGGATAAATTAAATTGTGAAAGAAACTAAGCATTTAGCTATTTAGTTTAGTTTACATATCCCCCATTTGTACTGTCATCCTATCCCTCACTGCTCAGTCCTCCACCCAGCCCTGGGCCATCCCTTTTTGCCATTCCCAATGCTGGGAACTGTCCCTCACACTGTTCTCCAAAGCAGTGTATATTTACATGTCATTCTCTCCAACAAGCCTGCTCCCTGCTTCCCATAAGGATTATAAATTTTTATTTTTATTAAGGTGCCACTCCTTCAACTAAAGTTAGGTAACCATGTATACTCTCTTATTTGAACATTTAAAAATCACTGGTCACATAGCCTTGCATTTCCCAACTGCCCTCTCCTGCCCCCTCCCCAGCATCACTGTGACCACAGGCAAGCACTTCGCCCATGCCAGGCCAGCTCCCACTTACTTGGAACACTCAGCCAGTTCACAAGCTCTTTGACAAATCTTTCTTGACCTAAGCACTCTAGGTTGAGTTGGATGCCTGTGGTGGCTGGTTCCCAGAGTGCCCTACATTTACCTGTCTTACAACGCTCGTCACATTGTGTTGTTGTTGTCATTTTTGTGTTGATCTCCTCTCAATCAACTATGAGCTCCTCAAGTACCATGGATTATATGCTCTATAAGCCCAGAGCTCACCATGATGCCTAACACATATTATTAATAGTTCTTCATGGCCCAATATTAAGTGGATGAATGGGTAGAAGGACTTTTACATAAAAATGAAATAATATGATAGAATATCACTAATTCACTAATTACTACCTTTGTTTAGCAAACATGACTCAGATATAGAGTAATTTTTTATCATTGTATCATTTTTATAGAGTATATTTCCAAGCAATAAAATGCAAAGATGTTTAACAGTTCTGTGACAACTGACAAATTGATTAATGAAACAGAATAAAAGATCCAGAAAAAGGCATATATGTGTGTGTGTATATGCACATATACATGATCAATTGATTTTTGACAAAAGTGACAAGGTAATTGAACAGGGAAAGAAAATATTTTCAACAAATGGTGCTAGAACTATTGAATATATGGGAGAAAATGAACCCTAACCCTTAAAAATTAGACCATACCATACATAAAAATTAGAGATGGATTACAGTTCTAAAAATAAAATCTATAAAGGTTTTAAAAGAAAACATATGATAAAATCTTCATGATTTTGGACAAGACACAAAAAGCATTAATCATAAAAGAAAAAATCGATAAATTGTACCTCATTAAAAATTTTTAATTTATTCATCAAAGGACACTATTAAGAAAATCAAAAAGGAAAATGACTTTTAAAACTTCAAAAGCATGCAGTTTTTTCTACAGGTACTTTCAGTAAATTTCAACTGTCACTCTCAAAATTAATAACCCTTCATTCTAACTCCCTCTGTGAGTTGTAAATCCAGGCCCCCTGTCTTCCAGTCTTGCTCAAGACCCTGTTGGCTAAGGGCAACTATTTTTTCCTTCCTTTACCTTTGGAGATTAGAAGAGAAAAGCACAATGAAAGATAAACTCTGCCGTTCTCCCTGACTTCTTAAAACCCATGTTTGTCTCTCTTCCAGTCAAGTAAAATGTAACACTTGGCAATCACATTTTTACACTACTATCTACTCTAATTCATTTGACTGTTTCACCTCTTTTGAAAATTCCCATGAGAACAAAATGATTCACACAGACAGATTAAAATCATTTTTAACTAACTATGCTTCATAAAAATCTCTGTCTTAAAGGAATATGCATAATTCCTTTTGAATATTTTGCTAAAATAATTCTGAGCATGAAAGAACTGTTTTTACAGGGAGAGGTTTTTCACACACAGCTTTAGCATGAGTGAAATGGAGTGTTTTTATTTTAAAAATTGTGAGGATCAAAATAGATATTGTATGTGAAAGTGCATTATAAACTGCAATACACAAGAGACATATAAGGTGTTTCAGACTTCAACTTCTGAAAATACAGCAGAGTAGATGCTCTGAAGCACTCTCATTCTAAATACAACTAGATTCTGGATACACAATAATAAATAAAAAATTTTAATTAGTTACTGAACCCTTCAGAAAGTTAGGGAAATCTCAAAGAGATTTTTTAAAAAATAACAAATTGAACTCAATGTTGGGAATTTGAGCAATATGTAAAGACAAAAGATTGAAAATATTAACATTGATAACATCAGATCTGCTACTGGGAAACTGAGAGGTGGCTCTCATTAAAGTGCTGAACCTGATATCCCAGCATTATTCTAGTGCCCTCAAAGGGGGTTAAAGTGTTTCCAGGTCAGTAATGTTCCCTGGCTCCCAGCAAAGACGAAGGGAAATCTTTTTTGGAAAAACACATCCCTGATACGGAACTCCCATGAATAAAGGACAGCAAAATATGAGCTCTATAAATATTTTAGTGCAGATGTCTTTTTTATAGAATGTCTTTTTTTCTTTTGGGTAGATGTCCAGTAATGGGATTGCTGGATCAAATGGTAGCTCTACTTGTAGCTCTTTCAGGGAGCCTATTCTACTAAGTGAAGTATCACAAGAATGGAAAAACAAGTACCACATGTACTCACCATCAAATTGGTATTAACTGATCAACATTTAAGTGCACATGTGCTCACCATCAAATTGGTATTAAATGATCAACACTTAAGTGCACATATGGTAATAACATTCATCAGGTGTCAGGCAAGTGGGAGGGAGGAGGAAGGGATGGGTATATTTATACCTAATGGGTGTGGTGTGCACCATCTGGGAGATGGACACACTTGAAGCTCTGACTAAAGTGGGGCAAAGGCAATATATGTAACCTAAACATTTGTATCCCTGTAATATGCTGAAATAAAAAAAAGAAAGAAAAAGGGACAAAGAACTAAAACTATAAAAAAGGTAAAAAATAAAAAGCAAAAAAAAATGAGCTCGCTATAAAATGTTAGAAAATTCACACAAGGAAACAAGCAAGTATGAGTGAAAATCAACAGAAAACAAAATTATGGTTCACACCCAAGGACTTAAAATAGTCTCAAAAGCAGAATTTCAACATGGTTCTTATAAAGTGTCTAAAGAAAAGATAAAATTTTAAAAATGAACAGCTAGAAGGTATCGAAAATGACCTAAAAGATTTTTAAAGGGCCAAAATAACTTTCAGATATAAAACTATAATAGTTAAAATTGAAACTTAGTGAATAGGTTAAACAGCAGGTTAGTCACAGCTGAAAAAAAATTATGAATTAAAACATGGAGCTGAAGAAATTACCTTAGTTATAATGAAGAGATAAACCTCAATTTAAACGAAGAGATGAACACATAAGAGATTAAGAAGCATGAGCAAAAGAGTAATATGCATCCATCATGTACCAGAAGGAAAAATAGAAAGGAGCAAAAGCAATATTGAAGAAAAAATGGCTAAGAAATTTCTAGAACTGATGAAAAAAGAATGAACCTTCAGAAATAGAAGTATAATATATACGAAGCAGAATAAATAAAAATAAATTCATACACATTGTGGTGAAAGTACAGACCATCAAAGATAATGAGAAGATGTTAAAGATTTCATTCAAAAAGCGGAAAACAGATCACCTACAAAGGAGTAACAGCAGACTTCTTAAGGGCAACAATGAAAGCATGAGGATAGTGGAATAGTATCTTCAAAGCAATGAGAGAAGATGACAGTCAACCTGGAACTGTGCCCAGCAATACTATCTCTCAGATAAGGAAAAATTGAGAGTGTACCACCAAGAGAACTTCAGTAAGAAACTTCTTAAAAAATATACTTCATGTTTCAAGTGGTCTTTTATCTAAGACATGCATTCTCAATGAGGTGACAGTACCCCATAAAGAGAGAAAATTCATTCTTGGTAGGCAAAAATAATCTTACTCTTTTTGTGTATAAACCACAGATATATTATATCTAAACATAAACAGATATACAGTGTGCCTATGATATTAAAATTGATTGGGTGATTTATAGTCTCTTAGATTGTAGCACTGAAGAAATGGCAGCGTTGGCACAGGGGTCAACAAACTGATCAATTAATTAAAACATAATGACTGAGAATAGGGAAAGGGAGATTCTGCAAAAGAAAATAGAGGATAAACAATAAACAGGAAAGGGAAATGGATGCCAACAGTGGCAAAAATATCTAAAAAGTCTCCTTGAGGGTGGGGCAATAATAAAAAATTTGAGAAACGCTGATCCAAAACAATCTACAAAGTCATAGAATTAATAAGGGAGTTTTTTTGGGTGGCTACATTATGATTAATGTACAAAAATCAATTTTATCTCAATATGCTAGCACAAAAACTTAGAAAATTTAATTCAAAAAGGTATAATTTATTTAGCAGCAACGAAAATTATCAGTGTCTAGGAATAAATCTAACAAAAATATATATAAACTTTATGGAGAAATGTATAAAACTTTATTGAAAGTTATTAAGACAATCTAGAAGAAAATGGAGAAATACCTCATGTTTGTGTTTAAGAAAGCTCAAAATCTTAACAATGTCAATTATCCCCAAAATGATCTATGGATTCACTGAAAATTTCAATCAAGATTTTTGAAGGATTCTAAAATTTATATGAAAAAGCAAAGTGTCCCAATGAAGACACTCCTAAAAGAATAAATTATATTATCAAATATTGTGACTTCTCTTAGACTGAAGACACTGAAGAAAAGGGCACAGGGATCAACAAATTGATTAATTAATTAAAACACAAGGCCTGAGAATAGGGACGGGGAAATTCCCCAAAAGAAAATAGAGGAAAAACAACAAACAGGAAAGGGAAATGAATGCCAAGACTGGGTGGAGGGAGTATCTACCACACATGCCGCAATTCAGTCCTCATAAAAGTGACATTCTATTTTTTTTTTTTGAGGTAAGTTCTCACTATGTTGCCCAAGCTTGAGTGCAGTGGCATCATTGCAGCTCACAGCAACCTCAAATTTCTGGGCTCAAGCCATCCTCCTGCCTCAGCCTCCCAAGTACCTGGGACCAGAGGCATGTGCCACCACACCCTGTTAATTTTTCTATTTTTTGTAGAGACAGAAAAATCTCTGTGTTGCCATGTTGCTCAGGCTGATCTACAACTCCTGGCCTCAAACAATCCTCCCACCTTGGCCTCTCTAGGATTACAGGCATGAGCCACCACACCTGGCCAAAAGTGACATTCTTAATAATGGGAGGAACATGGAGGTTGATAAAGTATTCACGAGGGTAGCCACACAGACACGCAGACATACATCTGAGTGAGGGGATGTTCGTTTCACTACCACCCTTGCTTGATGGCCATGTCTTTGTTAACAGGGGCATTCCTTTGCCCTATTTTGGGTCCCTAAGTCAGCATCTGAAAAAGCATCTTTCTTTTTTTTTTTCAACTTAGGCCTTTGTCTCAGTATCTCTAAACATTTTCTCAAATGAACTTACTTTCCTCTTACTACTTTATTTCCCAATGTTCTATAAAATCCAAGTGCTCCGAATGCTATTGTGTATTATACATTCTTTTAAACCCATTATTAAGTAAGTGTGAGAACTGTTCACTTAGGCACCGTGTTTTGAGTGCTAGCCCCCAGAGCCTTTAACATGACAATGGGCACTGGTATCGTCCAGAATGGGATCCAGTGCCTGGACTTCTGATAAACACCCTGACACCAGTGACCCAGGTCACCCTCCCTCCTTCAGGTGGTAACAGCCATCAAAAGTGAACCCTCTTTCTCTAGGGAGTAGTTTCCCCTTGGATGTTCCCCCACACCGGAGGCCCAGGGACATGTTCACATGAGCGTAATCAATGCCAGGCCACAGAGTGGGTCCCATGAAAGCAGCACTTTCTGGACATCCCTCAAGCCTCATCTTATCTGCCTGAGCAATGGACTTGACAAAGTATAACTAGAGAGTAGGCTTTTCTTTTCTCTTTTTAACTTTTCTTTGATGGGTTTGTATTAGCTTTATAACAAAATTTTTAAGTATTTTTTAAACTTAATCTTAACTTAGCATTAAAGTAAGGAATATTATTAGCACAAACACACCTCTACATAAAATTTCACTAGCAGCCCCCTTAGGAATTATTGGTCTGTAATAGAAGGAACACAGGATTAAATCTATGGATCGGAGTTCCAGTCCTGCCTTCTCCACTTCCACCAGTGTGAACTTAAGAAGGTTCATTGACTGTTGAACTTTAGTTTTCTCATCTATAAATGAGCATAGTGTTATGTACATAAGGCACTGTCATAATTATGATATCTGTATGAAAACATTCAATCCTCACACTAACCCTAGGCATTTAGTATTATCTCAGCTAATTATTGTCTCCTTTTTACAGAAAAGGAGACTAAGACACCAAGAGAATAAGTAACTTGGCCAAGATCTCACATCCAAGTAAGTAACCTGGCCTGCATTTGAACATAGAGAGCTGTTCTGGGCCTACACTCTTAACCACTATGTTGTGCTGCTTCCTAACCAGCGTCATATGCAAATTAAATAAGACCAGGTGTCCTAGTCTTTTTTCTGTTGCTTATAACAAAATACCTGAAACAAATTTACAAAGAAAAGAAATTTATTCCTTAGACTTGTAGAAACTGAAAAGTCCAAGGTCAAGGGGCCACATCCGGTGAGGGCCTTCTTGCTGGTGTGGACTCTCTGCAGAGTCTGGGGTGGTACTCTCACACATGATGAGGGGCTGAGCATGTTAGCTCAAGTCTCTCTTCCTCTTATTATAAAGTCACCAGTCCCACTCCACTCCCATGACAACTCCTTAATCCATGAACCCATTAATCCATTAACCCATTTATGGCACAGCCCTCCTGACCCAATCACCTCTTAAAGGCCTCACCCCTCAGTACTGCCGTACTGGGGATCCAGTTTCAACACGGGTTTGTGGAAGGACAAACATTCCTGCCATAGCACCATGTGTGTCAAGGGCTTTGCTTTTCCTACCCAATCACAAGACTGTAAGTGCCTGGCAGAAAGAAACTGTGTTTTCATGATCTTGTATCCTCTTCACTGGGCTTAATCTTGACAGCACACAATTAAAATACTATAATATTGAAATATTTCTGTGTGGTTGGTAACAAGCCACTGCCTCAAATCACTTCCCCAAACTTCCCCTGATCTCCCCAAATCCAACAATTAAGGGCCCCAGTCCCTGCTTCAGCAACTCCAACAAATCTTCCATCTGGAAGGTGGGCACCTGGGCCTCCTGGGGAAGAAATGTTTGGAACATCAGCCTGCATAGGAGGTAACAGTAAACATTTGTTGAGTAAATGCAGCTCAAGAAACAAAACCCAAAGTCATGTTCTTGGTAAATAGTAGAAATGGAATTCGGACCCGGAGTTATACTCTGAAGCCCCAGGAGTGATCTTCGCCCCAGGAGACAGAGCACCCACAAGCATCAGCATCTGAGGCAGTTGAGCCCTGCGAGACAGAAAAGAGCTTACTATTTACCACAGACTCAAAAACCTAGATGAAAATCCCAGCTGCTTAGCTGCCTTGCAAGGTCAGCCCATCATCCTGTCTCCCTGGCCCTATCACTACCTCTCTCTCCACAGTCCAGCTGCAATGGCTTCTTTCTGCTTCTGGCCACACTTGGTTTCTGTAGCTTGGAAACTTCTTCCAGCAGATTCTCAAATTCTAGATGCTCATCATTCAGGTCACATCTGAAATGTCAGTCACCTCCTTAGAGAGGCCTTGCCAGACCACCAGAGCTAAGGCTGCCATTCTTCTGACCACCATACCCTTGTCACAATCATCTGAAATATTATCTTTTTTTCCTTCATTCCCACTAGAATGTAAACATCATAAGGCCAGGGACCAGTCTCTCTTTTTCACTGATGTATCCATAGCTCCTAGCACATTTCTGAATGAATGAATGAGGTGCAAGCATAGATATTCAAGAAGTGATATCCAGCTAGTTAAAGCAGGACAAGGCCAGAGAGCTCTCAAACACAGCAGAAAACACTCAAGGAAGCCTGACGCTGACAAAGATTTATCCACATGCCAACATTAAGTGAGCGACCGGACATTGTCCTGGGTACTGGGGATTCACAGGGGAACCAGCAGGCAAAAATCCCCACCTTTGTCAAGTTTTTCTAGTGGGGAGATCCAAGCAACAAATAAATACATGAGGAAAATACATCACCCAGCAGATGGTGAAAAGTGCTAAGGAAAAAATAAAATACCGAGCAGAATTGGAGGCATAGATATTGGAAGAGTGTGCAACACTAAATAGGGTAGGCTTTTAAAGACCTAAAGCCTGAGAAGCAGTGAGCCACAAGGTCATCTGGAGGAAGAGCATTCTATGTAAAGGAAACAGGAAGCATATAAATCCTGGTACAAACATGGTTGGTATTTTTTAGGAAAAAGCAAAGAGGTCAGAGTAAAGGGGAGAGTAGTAAAAGATTAGGACACAAAAGTAACACAAGATGAGTGAAATGGGAGCCTTTGGAGGGTTTTGAGGAGAGAAGAGATATGCTCTGCTCTTCGAGCATAGACTGGAGGGTGCAAAGGAGGGGAACTGAGGCACAGAAAGTAGTTCAGAGGCTATTACTGCACAGCAATGATACAGGTGAGCACTCTTAGAGTGACCAAGGTGGAAATGGAGAGAAATGGTGGAACTCTGAGTGTCCGAAGTCAGAATCTGAAGCCAGAGCCAACAGATGTGGGAAGAAAGACAAGAAATGTAATCAACTGGCAGAGATACCTTGGACCTTTTTGCTAATGATGACGACGTGGCATGGGAGCAGGGAAAGCTAGACTGGCAGATGGGGGAGAGGAGTGGATAAAGAGAGGAAGATGGGACTGGGACTATGGGCAGGGACCCCAGAGGCCATGGGGTAACACAGCACCACCAGACAAGATAAGAAAGGGAAAAAGAGGCATGGGGGCATCTCTTGCTGCCCCTGCCTCAGAAAAGCTGTGTCTCCAACACAACTTTTTGCAAACACCCCGATAGTCAAGGCCAGCTTTCATGGGGATGAAACCTGTGAAGCTGCACAGGGACCCCACTTAAAAGGGACCCTACACTTAGTTTAATGCTCTGCTGTCAATGTCTTGAAATTCTTAATAATTTTAACAAGGGGCCCCACATTTTCATTTTTCACTGGCCCTGCGAATTATGCAGCCCGTCCTGCATAATTAAAATCTCCACTTACTTGCTGCTACATTTATAAAGTCAGTCTCCAGGTGGAACATTTTGTGGGAAAACGCTGAGATGATGATGTTGGAAGAGCTCTTGGCATCTCCCAGGGAAGGAGATGCTGTGTTCACCTGTACTCTGAGCAGCATAGTGGTAACTCTGGTAACATTAGCACACAGCCCTGGACCAAAAGGCCTGTTGGTCTCTTTAAACAAAAAAAAAGACAAGAACAATACAATGTCTTTGGTGGAAAAACACAGCATTCGATCTTTCCATGGTTTATCTCTGCCCTCCAAAAGCAAATGCATCAAAGAATCGTCCCAGCAACCAAGGTTGTCATTTTGATTGGTGCCAAAAATTGGCACCCAGCCATGGTCCTATGATTGATTCTGAGGCATAGAAAGGAAAACATTAATATTGATTTATCTGTTCATTCTCTTTATTCACTGTTCATCCATTCATTCAGACTAGCCACTGCAACTAGACACTAGAAAATTAAATTTAAAACAACACCTCTACTCTAGGTAGACTCATTCCCCTTCCCCTGCTCCTAGGGCTGAGGCTACAACAACATTTTATTTTTCAAATATCACACAATCCACTGAGAGAGGAAAGGGACAACTCACAGAAATAATGTTGAAATAATGTAAACTCAAAACTGCAAGATTGACAGAATTCGTTCCTTTATAGGTGGCTGTTTTGGCACCACAGTGGACTATCTCAGGAAATCAGGAGAAGGAGCAACAGCAGCTTAGCAGGTAGGTAGACACATCTCACAGCATCAGAATACTAAGCACCTCCTGGTGCAGCACAGCCATTCCACATCACAAACCGTGAGGCAGGGCCTCCTGCCCACCCCCGCAACCTGCACTGAGAGATAGAAACCTGGAGGGTTCACGTTGATATTGGGGCATCTTTGATACGGAGCCAATCAACCAATAACCAAATATTTATTCATCACCTACTAGATACAAGCACTATAATCATATTATTGAGAAGACTAGGCCTTTCTCCCACAGGGCACAGCACCAAGCTGAATTTGCAGAACTCCTCTGGTTCACATCTCCCATAATGGACAAAACACGGAACGGTCCTCTGCAATTACTGTCTCACTTACATAAGCGACACTGCCACGAAAGCTCCCAGTATGAGAGCCTTCATCACATTCATCACAACATACCTGTACACCATACTGCAAAATGATGCTATGATCTTCTCTCTCCCTCTTTTCCTCTCTCTCTTTCTCTCTCTCTCTCTCTCTCTCTCTCTCTCTCTCACACACATACACACACACACACACACACACACATACACACACACACAATTGAAAAGCAAAAAGTGAAAAAAAAAAAGGACACTGGAGAGAAGGTTAAATAACTGGCAAACTATCAGGACAATTGAATACTAAGTGGTCATTCCAAATGGAAAGGGTGCAGAGTCACGTGTCTCAAGCAAGCACAAACCAGCATGTACCCAGATTGCACTAACATAAGCTGTAAAGCCTAACTCTGTGCAGTTCTTCCAGTTCTTCTGCACTGGAACCTCTTGCAATGAACTGTACCAGTATCTCTTTGTTTCCTGATATGATTTGGATATTTGGCTCCCTCCAAATCTCATGTTGAAATTTGATTCCCAGAGTTGGGCGTGGGGCCCAGTGGGAGGTGTTTCGGTCATGGGAGCAGATCCTTCATGAATGGCTTGGTGCCCTCCCTCGAGGTAAGGAGTGAGTTCTCTCTATTTGTTCATGACAAGCTGGTTGTTTCAAAGAGTGTGGGCTCTCTCTTGCTCCCTCTCTCATCATGTGACATGCCTGCTCCCCCTTCACCTTCTGTCTTGATTGGAGACTTCATGAGGCCCTCACCAGAAGCAGATGCAGGAACCATGATTCTCATAGAGCCTGCAGAACCATGAGCCAAATAAACCTCTTTTCTTTATAAATTACCCAGCCTTGGGTATTTCCTTTAGAGTAATGCAAAATGGAGTAACACCTCCTCTTTCACTGTGCATGAGATGTGTGGTTACCTTTAAATGAGTCAATCAAGATGGAAATGTTCATTTATGTGAACAGAAGGACGTCATTATCATTCTGGAAAAAAAGGGCTTGATGCCACTTAGGCCTACTTAGTATCTACTAACATAGTTCCGCCACTAGGTTAGCCTCATTCCCTGGGAATCCATATTGGGGTTTGGGGACAAAGCCCAGTTAACAGCAAAGTGTAATTTTCCTTGCTTTGCTGCCGTGGTGCGAATCTCACTGAAGGTTGGATTTTTCCATTTCTCCTGAAACAAGGTCCAAGAAACCCAATCATGTCACTTTTCATTATGAGCAGTAAGAGAAGAAAAGACTTCTCTTTTCTTCTCTAATAAGTGAAAATTAACTTATTTGGTTATAAGAATTGGTTCCTAATAGGTTAAAATGACAAACTAAGACAAAATCTGGTTTTACTTGGCAATTAACTAATGAGACTTGAATGCGTATGAAAGGATGTCCTTCCTCCAGCAGGTGTTTCTGACATACAAAATTAACAACAGGAGATAAAGGTTGTGTTTTCATGACTCAATTTTCAGTGCATACCCTTCTTTTGAGATAATACAATTGATATACTAAAAAAAGACTTTCTTTCAGTCAGATCTGTACCTATGTTATTAAAATAAAAGGTTATATTAAAAGAAATTTATTTCCCCTTGCCATTCCTTTGTAATACATTAAGTACTTTGAAAGTCATTACTTTTTCTCTTCAAAAGAGAATTAAATTTAAGAGGGACGCTTATCTAAATTCTTTTAGATCTGGAAAGTAATTCCCAGGGTAGGCTTGTATTCATTTCAAGTGAAATTTTTACTTAAACAGAGTCAGCCACATGATTAAAAACAAAGGTACTTTGAAATATTTTAAGTTTTACTTCACAAAGCAAAAAAAAAGTGATTCTAGAAAATCTAGCTTCTCCTGAGATTGTTTCCAAAAACAACCCACTGACTCAATGCTGACTATGCCCTTGCATAATTGCAGCTCAAAAATCAATTCTGTTTGCACAACTACAGAATAATTTTCTCCAAGATTGCCAAGGACATTGGAGAACGTTCCCTTTTTTTACCTTAAAGGTAGTAGAACTATAGTTGTCCAGAAGATATACAGTGTTACTTTTTAAAACAATGCACATTTAAATTAGAGAACACACCTAGCATCATTCTGGGTCCATTGGAAGCCACTGATATTTATTAGCATCTTTCTCTTTCCCTTGGTTTTATGGTAAGGCTTTGTTTTTACTACATTACAGCCAACATCCTTAAAAATGAAGGTGTTCATGATGACCACCAGAACTACCCAGCAAAGATCATATTCCTGTGGTGCCTGGTGAGAGATCTGTTTGTAGTTAGTTTACTCAACTCGGATGATAAATAAACCAGCCTCGGTAGACCGTGAAGCTGTCCTTTCAAAGCCCTGCCAGAAACTGGAAACAAGAAATGGTGGTCAAAATTTTGGACCTACCAGAGCCACCAAAGACTATTTTGTTTTATAGATGATTTTTACCAAAACTTCAAGGAAGGGATGCTTTCTATCTCACAGACAATTGTTTAAAGAGGAAAAAAGAGAAATCCTACTGTAAACTGCACATGTTAGGGATCTAGGTTATGTCTCTTTACCAGAATCTAATGCCTGATGATCTGAGGTAGAGCTGAAGCAGTGATGCTAGTGCTGGGGAGTGGCTGCAGATACAGATTATCATTAGCAGAGAGGTTTGACTGCACAATAAATGTAATGCACTTGAATCATCCCAAAACCAACCCCCACACCCGGTCCATGGAAAAATTGTCTTCCATGAAACTGAGGACTGCTGAATAAGACAGGAGCTAAAAAAGCAATTGAAGGAAGTAGAGTCCATGTAGGAAGAATAAAGCTTTTAAAATTATTATCAGTATGATTATAATAGACACAAGAGAAGATACTATATATGCATTAACTGACAAGAGAGCAGTTAAAAAAGGAGGAAAGGGAGAAGAGGATATTTTAAAAGACCCTTGGAAATTAAAAAGATGATAGCAAAAAAGAAAAAAAACTCATTTTGAGAGTTAAAGAGATTTAAGAAAGGTTGAGTGACTATGCCTTGATATAGAACAAAACAATAAAGAGATGGAAAATAGAGGAGAAACTATAAAATTTAGGAGGAATGTTTAGGAGATTTCACATCTAAATAACAGGAGTTTCAGAAAGAGGAAGCAGAGAAAATGAAGGTGAGGAAATTATTAGAGAAATAACTAAAGAAATTTCCCAGAACTGAACTGGCAGGCCCACAGCTGCCCAGTGAATGGATGAAAATTAAACCACATTAGGACATACCATCATGAAATTTCGAAGCAGTAGAAGACCCTTCAAGCTTCCTAAGAGAAAAAACAATAGCAAAAATATCAAACAAAGAACAGTTAGTTATCAGAACAGCTTTGCAGCCCCAAATAACAATACTCTGAAGCTGAAAGACAGAGGAATGCTACCTTAAAATTCTGAAGGAAAATTATTGTCAACCTAACATTATACATGCAGCAAAAGTATTAAGTGTGAGGGCAAAATGAAGACACTTTTAGACACTCAGAATCTCAAAAAATTTATCTCCCGTGCATCCTTCTCAGGAAGCTACTGTTATATGGTCTTTGCCAAAACAAAGGAGTAAACCCTTGAAGAGGAAGATAGGAAATCTAGGAAAGAAGAAACCCAATACGGGAAAGGAAAAAGGAAAATTCTTAGGATAACAGATGTGCTGCTGGTGCAGAAGGCAGGAAGTTCTGACTGGGGAAGCTTAGAGGACCCCAGGGGACACTTCATGAAGATGACTTTAACAGAATACCTGATTTGTTTCAATATATCAAGAGGAGATTTTTTTGATATACAATTAAATACTTCAAAGAAATTAAAATGAATCAACACATATCTCAACATGGAAAAATTTGGAAGATAAAATGTTGAAAAAACAATGAGAATACCATAAACACTAGAGATACCCTTTGCATTTAAATAAGAATAATAATAATGGCACTAGCAATACTGTAGGCTTTTTGTGGAGGAGAAAAATAAACCAAGGTCGTAAAGTTCCCTTTCCTGGGGAAAGAGGAACATGAATGGTCCTGGGGAGGGGAAAATAAAGGAATCTTTAATTTTAGTAACATTCTATTTCTTTTAAATGACTTTTAAAACATAAAGCAAAAATGACTAAGTGTTAACATTAGTTAATTCTGGGAAGTGAGTACACAAGTATTGATCTTACATTGATCTTTCTATTTTTCTACATTTTTTCTTTTCCAAAAAGGAAATAAGGAAGGGAGAAAAAATAAAGACAAATGCTGCAATCACAGCCTTTCCAAGGGTCTGGGATAAAAGGCCATGAAAGCAGGGGCCGGGACACAATGGCCCCGTCCAGTTGGCCCCTTCTCCTGATCTAAGTCTTCTCACAACAGAACACAACCATTCTGAAAAGTATATGTTTTCTTTTTCAAATAAAATCCCTTTTAAAGCTCAACTTTTTGCTTTCTCAACATAGTCCATTGAATTTGTGCTTCGTCAACAGCCCACAAGTAGGAAGAGTGTGTTACCTTCTTTTAACAGCAAAAATCTTGAGGCTCTAAAATGAAGTTTTGAGATGGGCTTGGTGATTAAAATATAATCAACTACTCATACTATAACTTAGTATAGCCGTTACTTTAATAGAAAAGTAGAAATAGCAATTGACTCTCTCTCACTCGTTCTCATCTATATCTGACAAACTGCTGCCATGACTGAAGACCACTCTCACTTGGTGGAAGCTCAGAGACAGGTAAGTGCCCAGAAGGAAATCAACATGACTTGAGTTTGCTTTGTCAACATCGCCTAAAAAGTGACAGTAAACAACACAAGGATTGAGGTGCTTGGGAGTGGGTGACGCTGAGAAGACATTTGTCCTGTTGACCATAGAGATCTGCCCTTGGACACGAAAGGGCCTGCTAAATGCTCAGCTTCAAGTGCACATTTACAGCTTCTGCAGAAACCCAAAAAGCTGAGCCTACAGATACCAGTGCATATGGTCTCAGTTAGACTCAAAATAGTTCCTCATCAGACTCTCATTTTTTCATTTGAGTTGGAACTAAAGAAGAACTGCAAAGAAGACAAAATGAAAGGTAGTGGACAGTTATCCTTTCTCCATTAAAAAAAATAACTCTGAAGTTTGGTGAGAATGTTGTGTGCTTAGGTTCAGGTCAGTGCTTGTATTCACTGACGCTTGATGGATTTCTGGCTTCAAATGTTTTATCAAAACAATCCACCTTGTAGCAATCTCCAAAGAAGACTGTGTCGCTCTATTAAGTCCGCAATTTGCTTTTTAAAAGTGACTAAATACGCTTTTTCACAACAACGACAAGTCATCTTCCTCCTGGAGCCAACAGAGTTTGTCACCCAGCTTTCCCTGCTTTTCAAAGCCGGCCATCAAAAAGCAAAGGAAATGTCATGACTTTGGAGCGGTCAGAAAGCTCTTAAGTCGCAGTGCAGGCTATTTCTCCTTTTGTGGTTCAGAAAAGAGTGGACAGATACAATGAATAAATAATCCCATTGTACTTACAAATGTGTAACAATCCTTCAAAATGAGGTGAGGAACAAAGATAGGAGATAGCAAAGCAGGCTGGGACTTAACAGCTTGCAATTCCAGGGCCTACACTGCTTTTGCAAACACAAACACACACACAGCAACCATGAGAAAATAAAAATTAAAAATGGCATCTGATTCAGAATGCCAAGAGGCTCAGCCTAAATGGCCTTCTGCATAATTCACTTTGGACACTGTCAGCCTCTGTGGGTAAGGGCAACATGTCTGGGCCAAGGTTAACAACTTAAACAGTTAAAATAACTGACTTTGAAATAATCCTCAGGGTCACCAGTTGTTGCTAAAACACCTCTTCATCATTTTTACTTTACCACAGCCTTTCCGTTCTTTTTTAAAGAAATTTCATTATTTTATGCTCTAGATTATGTCCAAGGCCTCTGTTTTTCATCTCTGATGCCGTCAGCCACCCCTTTCTCACCTTGAAATGCAGAAACCAAGGGCAGATAGCAGGATGTGTGGTCAGTGGAGGGCCCAGCAAAAAAGGTCTTACATAGATTCTAATTATATGTCTTTCTATGCATTTATCAAAAGGGTAAAATAAGTGAACTAAATTGGCTATGGTATTCCTAAAACATCTACACATTCTGCACATTCGGAGTGGCTCATACGTGTAATCCTAGCTCTTTGGGAAACCAAGGCAGGATGATCCCTTGAGGCCAAGAGTTCAAGACCAGACCGAGCAACATAGCAAGACCGCATCTCTACAAAAAATAGAAAAAAATTGCCAGGCATGGTGATGTCTCATGCAGTCCTAGCTGCTCAGAAGGCTGAGGCAGGAAGATCACCTGAGCCCAGGAGTTTGAGGCTGCGATAAACTATGATCATACCACTGCATTCCAGCCTGAGTGACAGAGTGAGACCCTGTCTCTAAAAAAAAAAAGAAAAAAAAAACCTGTTCATTCTGAGCCCAGCTCTTCTGAATTATTTTTCAGCTAAGACATTAATGACCACACTTTTCTACCCAATATCATCGTCTATGCCATTAAGTACATTGATAAATAGACATTTCTTAAGAGTATTCCATTATTGTCCCTGGGATTTTCTTCCAAGCTGCAGACAACATTCTGAAAGTTTTAATGCGGGAGCTTTATAAAAATTGCCAAGCACAGAGGTCTGGGAGAGGCCACGGAGAGGGGGAGAGTGGAGGGGAGCGAACCTGCTCCAGAGTACGGGTCTTGGACAGCCCTACCCCCCAGCCCAGACTTTCGTCTGAGTGGACCCATTTCAGCGCCTCCCAGCAGCTTTGCACAGAAACAAAGAGCAGGCCTTAGACCCTTGCTAACAGCAGTTGTGGAGCCTAACGGCAGGCTTACCCAACGCAGCCCCACCTAGACTCACTCCCAATCCTGCCCCCACTGAAGTGGAGAATAAGGACACACCTGGAAATCCCAGGGCCCCACCCACCACCCGAGGCACAAGAGGGCCTCTCTAGAGGAATAAGAGCTAGCTACAGGACCCAAAAACAGCACTGCAGCTTGCTCCTCCCTGCAAGTGTCACCTACTGACAGGGAGGTCATCCTGCAAACACTTTTACTGCATCTACTGATTCATCATAAAGGGTGTGGTCGAATCCCACCCACAAACACCACCTACTGGCTCAGAGACTAAACAGTATGTGTCATTATCCAAACAAAAATCTAAAGGCAAGAAGGAACAACTGATCCAGATGGGAAGGAACCAGTGAAAGAACTCTGGAAGTATGAAGATTCCAACGGAAAGCACACCCCAAAAGAGGAACAACAGCTCCCCAGCAATTGACATTAACCAAACTCAGAACACTAAAATGACAGAAGAAGAATTTCAAACATGGATTGTAAGAAAACTGAATAATATGCAAGAAAAAATGGATCACCAACACAAAGAAACCACAAAAAAAATCCAGGACTTGGAAGAAAAATTCACTAAAGAAATTGAAATATTAAAGAAAAATCAAACCGATCTCCTGGAAATAAA
>CAUYSK010016998.1:0-22052 GCA_963575035.1 Avahi laniger | reverse complement strand
CTTTACTCCGATTGGGGAGGTGTACCTTTGATGCATTTGGCTCTGGGAACCACATTTTATTTTAATTTTTTGAGACAGTCTCACTCTGTCACCCTGGGTAGAGTGCAGTGGCATCATCATAGCTCACAGCAACCTCAAACTTCTGGGCTCAAGTGATCCTCTTGTCTCAGCCTCCGAGTAGCTGGGACTACAGGCATCTGCCACCATGCGCAGCTAGTTTTTCTATTTTTAGTAAGGATGGGGTCTCCCTTTTGCTCAGGCTGGTCTTGCTGAGCTCAAACAATCCTGCCACCTCGGCCTCCCAGAGTGCTAGAATTACAGGTGTGAGCCACTGCATCCAGCCCGAAAGTTACACAACTTTGATGAAAGAAATTAAAGAAGATACAACTGAATGGAAAGATTTTAAGTTCATGGGTTGAAAGATAGTACTGTTAAAATGTGTATACTACCTAAAGTGATCTATAAATTTCATGCAATCCCTGTGAAAACCTCAATGGCATTTTTTAGAGAAAATCTTAGTATTCATATGGAAGCACAAAAGAGCTTTAACAGCTAAAAAAAAAAAAAAACTCGAGAAAGAAGAACAAAGCTAGAGGCCTCATGCTTGTCTATTTCAAAACATATTACAAAGCAACAGTAATTAAAACAATATAGTACTGTCATAAAGACAGGCTTATACACCAAGGTAACAGAATAAAGAGCCCAGAGATAAACCCACATAAAAATGGTCAACTGATCTTCAATATGATTGCCAAAAATATACAATGAAGAAAGGATGATCTGTTCAAACAGTGTTAGGAAAACTGGCTATACACATGCAAAAGAATAAAATTAGATATCTTACACCATATACAAAAAAATCAACTCAAAACATTAAAGACAAACATAAGACCTGAAACTCTAAAACTCCTAAATGAAAACATAGGGAAAAGTCCCCTCGATATTGGTCTTGGCAATAATTTCTTAAATATGGCACAGAAACAAAAGCAAAAATAGGCAAGTGTGACTACTTCAGCTACCTGGCAGAGTTCTGAGGGAATGCGTAGTAAAACAGGCATGGTTTTGTGGCAGTGAGGTCTGGATTGTGAGGGTGGGCTTTATTCTGGGCAACATGAGAAAATGAAGACCCTCAGAGAGTGGGAGACCAGGAAAGTTTTGTGGTGTTAGGAAGGCCTCTTTCGGGAGATAACACTTTTGCTGAAGTTTGAAGAATACATAAGATTTAATATAAGCATAAGGTAGAGGAATTTTCTGGTTGAGGAAAGTAATTTAGAACAAAAAGTTATGAATCTGCTTTTGTGTACATTATCTAAAGTGTTGAATTTATAGGAGTAGAGACAAATTTTTCACATTTAAAAGACACAAAATTTCTTCAGATTACATTTTACATGATATTAGATAATGATATATTCTCTTGCAAAAATTTATTACGAGATTCACTATGTTACAAATGAAATGAACAACATTTCTTTCACCTCTTCCGGGCGATAGGAAGAGAGAAATGGTGGAAGTACAGCCACCTCAGGCAATACCAAAATAACCATGATCCTAGTGAGAAAATGGAAGCAGAAGGCAAATTGTCATTTATAAAAAGTATAATAAGATAAAATTGGATTGCCAAAGGAAGCTAGATGGGTCCCACGCCCAAGGCCAAGTCAAACAAATTGAGAGCATTTCTTGGAGAGAATATATGAGTGGGAGAGAGGTCTTAGCGCTGAGTTGAATCAAGAACATTTGTTCTTAAGGAAATTATCTTGTATGCTTACTTTTTAAAAGACATTTTGCCATTGGTAAGAATTCAAAACTTATGATCTCATGTTATACAATGCATGGTTTCCTTTATTCTACAAGGTGTGCCAGTTACATTATTCTTTTATAATACTGATTTTCATGAGCATAAAACTGGATGATTGGCATAACATGAGCCAGGTAGTGGGGTCTGTCTCCTTTGAGATGTTAATACTGAAATGAAAAGGGATGAACACAGGCAGATAAAGGTGTAGGTTGGCTACCAAAGTAGACTTGGATAAGCTCAACTGAAGGGAAAGCTATTAGCTGAATCTCCAAGTCTGAATAAGTATGAGTTAAGAGCCTGAGGCCTAGAAGTAATCTAAGGTCAGATGGAGGAGGGAGCCAGGTGAGGGAAACTTGCATACATACATACCTGTTTCAGATGAAGTTAGAGCACTGTGGTGGTACAATTCAGTGGAAGGCCCTCAGAGGACCTTTCTTAGAGGGGTGGTTATTATCAATCCAAATACAGTCAAGCTTATTTGCACAATTTCCAAAAATCTCAACTTATGATAAATAGGCAACTTTTGCATAGAAATATTCTGCTCAGGTTAGCTTTTGTATAGATTTATTTGATACTTCCTCTGTATATTTTAGGTAAGTTCTGTAATTTATGAATTAGTATTTGCCTTGGGGTTCTACTCTTGTCTCAATGTTCTTTTCTAATACATCCACTTGGCCTCAGCATGGGATATATCACATCTATGTCTATAAATAGTTATTATTTACCAATACTGCACAGTTTAGCTTCCTGAGCACTTCTCTTTGGCTTTTCTCACCAGAGTTCTTCTGGTTAATCTCTGATCTGCTTCAACAGGTAGGGCCTAAAATATATTAAACCATGGGAAAGTGTAAAACTACATGATATAAAATGTCTTAGCTGAGGGATAGACACAGACACAGTATAATTATATCTTCAGTTTTAATTCTACCTCATTCAATAATACTTTTCTTCAAAAAGACTTAAGCACAACTGAGAAACATCAAGCTCTGCACATTTTTATTTTTATTATTCAAGGGTCTGAATTTGGCAGTGGTAAATTCACAACCCTCTAAAATCTGAAGAGCTCTAGGATTGCAAAGTAGTTGGGAAAAGGTTAAAATTTCATGAAACTTTCTATTTATTTTCTTCATTTCTCCTTGACTTTAAATGAAGATTGTTCAAGTGGAAGAAATGAATGACAATAGCTGAAAATGTTCAGAAATATTATCCACACCTACACTTGGTATAAATTAAACTGTAATAGTTTCAAACCTTTTTTTGTCTGTAATGATGTGGATGTGTGTATACACCTTGGTCTGTCTTTTCTGATACTTATTGCATTTTCAGGAAAGCATAGAATAAATTGTACACAAACAATAGCATTAGAGGATGGAAACTCAAACTCACTATCTTCCATAGCAAATAAAACTAAATTTTCATCCACCCTAATAAAATAATACTATGAAAATTTTGAGGGTCTGTGAGGATGGCAATATTAACTCTTACGATTACCCCCATCTTTTGTTGCTTTTTCCTACAGTGGTTCTGAAGGTTGTCCCTACATTCAAGTTTACCCCTTTATCAGATATTTATATGTGGAGACTAGACACATATTCATGAAACAATCATGCAGTAGCAAAAGGCAAAAATGAGGGATGGAAACAGTACTCCAAGTGTTGGTAAATGACATTGGTTTGGATAGCTAGAGAAGTATTCAAAGAAGGCAGATCTTTCCAGTGAATGGTAAGGATGGGTAGAATTTGAATAGGTGGAGAGAAGGAATTAACACGTGGCACTGGGAAGGGAATGGACATGAGTATTATCCAGCACAGGTGCTGTTGGGGTATTAGGAGATGATGTGGGAAGGCAGCATTGAATCTGTATTGTGACAATCCTTGTAAGGCTGCCTAAGCTGCTTGGACTTCATCTTATAGTCAGCAAGAAGACAAGGGAAGTTTCAAGCAGCAGAGTGACAAGGTGAAAGCAATATTTTAGGGAAATAAATTTTGAGCTTGTAATAACTGCCTTAACTTTTCTATTCTGGTTGCTTATGAAATACATAATGCCAGGGGGTGGGGAATGAGGTGCAAGAAGACTTAATCCTTATTCAAAGAGTTTTTCTTTAAAGAGGAGGAAAGTGAATCTGGGGTCACCTGCTTAGGGAATTCAAGGCCAGAAAGTTACGACTAAAGTTTAAAGTCACAGAGGGAGTAAGTTGGCTGGTTAGGGCCCTAAGGCAGTGCTATGAATTCTGCCCAGTGCTACATTTACTCTGTTAGGTTTGGTTCAGTCGTGTCCTCAGCAGTAACCTACATGATGATCTTAAGCAATTAATTAACTAATCCTATCATTTGCAAGGGCTTTATGCCCCACATCTGCATCTTTATCAGATAGTCAAAAAATTTAATGTACCAAAAATATTTAGTTCTAGAATTTAATAATAAAGACTGGAAGCTTCTGTTTTCTTGAGAAACCAAAATAATTTATAATGCTACTTGCCTAAATAGTAATAATGAAGCATGAGTGTTTTGAAGTATATGAGCTCATTCGTTTCTCAGTGTGGCTCTCTGAGGCAGGGCAAGTGTTAGTGACACTAGGAAGAAATAAACCCAGAGCAGCTGTGAAGAGGAGTGGAACCAGGACCTCTGGATTCTATCTTTTTGTGCGTCAGATTCTTCTGCAAGTAGTCTGTTAGTTAGATGTTATATTTGGCTTTGTCAGTTCAAATTGTACATATACTTTCCTTCCTTAATCATAAAACTGAGGTTATACTTATTTCCTTGATTTCAAGGGTTGCATAAAACATAAACATTACATGATTAACTTAAATGTAAATTCTCTATAGATAAGTCTCCAGTTACAGCAATTTTCCAATCAAATAATTTTAAAAGAGAATTCCAAAGGAGTTTCTTGAAGCAAGTAGCTTTTTATGGAAAGAAGAAAGAATAGATTTTTCTGGGAACCTGTCATAGAGGCAGAGACATCAGAAAGGGACTTTATAATGAGGATTGCTACAATTATGAACAATTTTAAGATCCAAAAACGATTTTAGAAATCGTTTTTACCTAAGATTTTAAAAAGGACACAAGTTTGCGGTGCAAGAATCATTTTGCAGAGGTCTTATCTCTTGTTTGATGTTTTATTTGGTTCAGGGAGAAAATGGTGGTTTCATCTCATGACTGACCTCGCATGTAACAGACTAGCTGGTTGTGTAAAATAGTGTGATTTAAAGGTTATCCTCCCCCAAGTAGAAACATACACAGACATAAACATGCACAGACATATATGCATTTAATTTTTGGCTGCTTAGCTGTTATTTGTCTGTATCTATTTGGTAACCCATCTATCTTTTTATCATTATATTTTGCACTTAGACTATCACAATCTGTAAAAGCTACTACTAGAGAGTTGACATTTTAAGTTTAAAAGTTATTTAATTACTTACATGTAAATGTTAAAAATATTAATGGAGGTAGTTTTCTTGTATTTGTATGAGAATTGCTATAATTAGAAGACAGTTAAGTGGTACTAAAGGAGCTATGTTCGAAAGGAGATGGATAGAGATGTTTGTAACATTTAGGGAGAGTCATGGTAGGGGTATGTGGGTGATTATATGGGCAACTAGAGGATAGCATAAAAGCACTGTGAGAGAAGAAAGAGAAGTGTCCAAGAATGGAAAAGGCCAAAGGGAAACTTTAATTTCATCTTTTCATTAGTCTTGCTACCAATGTCCAACAGTGAGCCCTTTCTTTCAACTGTTAAGATTTTGGTCATTATGAAAACCACTGCTTTCCAGTGTCTGCCTATATATATTCAGTAACTAGATATCTGATTAACTTCAATTCCTCAGGTATATGTGTGTAACATCTTTTGTATTTGTGATTGATATGCAAATATAAACAAGATCTATCTAGCTTGAGAACTTAGCCTCCGTCACTATAAGTGGATGTGATTTGATATTAATATAAGAAGAATATATAGAGAGTTATATTAATTGTTGGGAAATAAAGAATATGCCATTGGCTTTCTATTCTCAGAAGGCCGTAAAAGAAAGGAAAGATGTTGCCATATGAGAGAAGAGATAATTTGGAAAGAAAGAAATTAAAATTTTCTTCTTCCTCTCCTAGAAGATTATAGCTGGTGATCTATGGATTTTAGCAATCCATCAATATTGGAGTGTATCTGCTGATCTCAATAAATGCATATTCTATAGGGGTTTTGTGAGAAATGTGTATTTTAATTTCACATTTTTGTCTCCTTAAGTACCAAAACCTAGCAGTACTTCTTGCTCTAAAATTGCTCACTTTCACCTTAATATCACCTAAGTCCCATTTTAGCTCAGTTTTCTTCAAAGTTATACAGCTGTTAGACAATCAAAGTGCACTTGCTTCTCAGCTTCATGCAGAGACACCCGGAACTAGATGTCTTTCAGCCTGAGAAATACCAGTTTCACAGAGGTGTGACGTTTATCCCAAATAGGAAGCAGGGACAGAAATGTGACCTGAAGAATCTGGTTTGTCTAAGAAGAGATTTTTCCGAGGACTCATAAAAAACAAACATGCCTCCTCTTTGTGTATTGCTTTACAGTGTCACAAAAAGATGGTCACATGTATCGCCTCACTTTTTACCTATGCTGAAACTATCACCCAAGAGAATCATTACCTCAGTTTTGCAGTTGAGGAAACTGAAGGTCAGGGAGGAGGTGCATCATGCAAAGAGTTATTTAGCTTAAAAGTAGCAGTATTTAGATACACATTGGGTCTTCTGACTCCAGGTCCTGTGTTTTCTCTGTAGATCTTTACAGGTCGGCTCATCAGTGCTTGTCAAAACTGTTATTGCAAAATGATTCCTTTCAGATAAGCATGCTATGTGTGATGTGTAAACTTTATAGGTATTAGGAAGTCAACAAAAAACTGCTGAATGTTAATTAAGAATTGGGGTCTGAGAAAGACTTCTTTGGATGCTATGAAAGCAAAGTATGTTTCTTTGGTGTCCAGCTGCAGAATATTGGGAACCAGCTCTACTAAGAAAGCAGCTGTGGACCCACCTCTGCTAAGCTCAAGTCTAGAGTCAGGAATGTGAGGACTGACACATCACTGGTGGAGCTTAAGGTACTCTGGGAAGCGTGAAAGAATGAGCATGCGTGGTGTGAGAAAATGGATCATTCAGTTCACTCACCTTTCTCTGTTTTATGTCAGGTAGAAAAAGGTGAACATGTTGCTTTTAATGAATTTTTTTCTTGTCAAATTTTCTGAACTTTCACATTGTTTAAAATGTGTTTAAATTTTGGTATTGTATTTGATACTGACTGATGGAATTAGCTGACATTCTGTAGAATTACTTTACATCCTCCTAGTAGATTTCTAGCTCATGAAAATTACTGGTGATTTTATCAATGATTTATGTCTAAATTTATAGATTAAATCATAAAGTATTACTGATCAAATAAGCAACATTTGATTAAGTAGTAGGTAATTGTAAGCATAAAAGTATGCCTCATGGCACATTCCTGCATACATGCATTATGTTAAGTGAAATAAGCCAGACACAGAAGAACAAGCACTGCATGATCCCACTTATCTGTGGAGTCTTCAGTTTCCTTTTTTTTTTTTTTTGTTGAGACAGAGTCTCGCTCTGTCACCCTGGGTAGAATGCAGTGGCATCATCGTTTTTCACTGCAACCTCACACCCCTGGGTTCAAGCATCCTCCTGCCTCAGCCTCCTGAGTAGCTGGGAGTACAGGCACCTGTCATGATACCCAGCTAATTTTTCTATTTTTAGTAGAGACTGGGTCTTGTTCTTGCTCAGGTTGGTCTGGAACTCCTGAGCTCAAGCAGTCCTCCTGTCTCGGCCTCCCCGAGTGCTAGGATTACAGGCGTGAGCCACCATACCTGGCCGATGGAGTCTGAAACAATTGAAATAGAAGCAGAAAGTAGAATGGTGGTTACCACAGGGTGGGGTAGAGGTGGGGTGGGGGAGATGTTGGTCCAATGATACAACTGGTCCTCAGTTAGATAGGAGGAATAAGTTCAAGAAATCTATTATTCAACATAGAGACTATAGTTAATAATAGTGTATTGCATTCTTGAAAATTGCTAACAGCATTTAAGCATTCTCATCACCAAAAAAACTATGTGAAGTAATGTATATGTTAATTAGTTTGATTGAGGCATTACATAATTTATATGTATTTCAAAATATATTGTATCCAATAAATATATACAGTTTTATTTATCAGTTAAAATAAAATATTTTTTCATTAGAAGACTAAAAAGGATGCATTTCAAATTGCCTGCAGTTTTACCCCAGGCAAAGCCAAAAAGCAAAGCTTCGCATTTGTCTGAATGATGGGAAGCCCATCTTCTTGCAGATAAATAATAATTAAATGTGCTGATGGATGATCTTTTATTGAAAGCCATCTCTTCTTCAAAAAGTGAGACTTGGGGATCATTTTTGTGGGGGTTGTTTGCATTTGAACTCAGCTGAGATGAAATATCTGATTATTAATCAGAGGCCAAACAGCTGCCATATCAGTAGTGAATATAAAACACACTGAGTTCACTCAAAAGCAGAAACTAAATCAGGAAGCCTGCACCTTTTTTATGAGGTTGTTAAACATTGTGACATCTAAGTACAAATCAGTTAATGGAGGAAAGGAATGGAATGTCAGAATAAAGGGTTTGGGCTTTATTTTGTAATGGGGAGTTGTTGAAGGCATTCTAGGGATGTTTTAGAAGATTCTGGCTTTGTGTATAAAACAGAATGTAGAGGGAGAAATACAGAGGCAGGGAGACAATTTGAAGCCAACAACAGTGGAACATGAGGATGAGAAATCATGTAAGCCTAAAGTAAGATAGTGGTGGTGTGAGTAAGGAGGAGGAAACGGATGTGGTAGCTGTTAGGAAGGCAGAATGAATATTGATTACATGTTGGCAATCAAGGGAAAGTGAAGTGTTAAGAGCGTGAAAATGTTTCCAGCTTAGAGACTCAGAAGGATGGTTTGCCCATGAAAAGGAAAATATGTTGAATTCAGTTAAAAATGTGGGGCTGACCTTGAGAGAAAAATAATAGCTATAAATAGATATGTAAAAATTGTCAACATCCAGGAGTATTTGAAGTCATGAGCCTAGATGAGACTGATGAGGGAAAAAACATTGGAAGAAAAGAAATCCATAGACTATATTTAGGTTGGTGCAAAGAGACAGAGAAGACAGGTGAGGATGGGAGCAGAAGAGCCTGTTGTGAACCTAAAGTGAGAGTTTGGACACAAAAAGGCTGTTGACACAATAGAGTGCCAGGGAAAGATGAAAATGAGAAAAAGGCACTCAATGGATTTGACGGCTCGCAGATCATTGATGGCCTTGGGAGAGCAGTTTTATTAATAGTGAACCAGATAAGACTATACATTGAATTTTAGTAAATGGAGAGAAAAGTATAGGAAGTCCCCAGTGTATTTTCTTTGTAAAGTTTGGCAGAGAAAGAAAAGGAGCAGATAAGATTATAGTTGATAAAGTAAGAAAGGTTGTTGCTTAAGAAAAGTACCTGTGCACAAGTTTATAAGCTAAGGGGAAAAATCCAGTGAGAGGTGGAGAGATTATTCATGAGCAAGTTCTTAGAGAAGGTGGGGCAAGGTGACACCAAGGGCACATTTAAAAGTATTATTATTTTCTCTCTAAAGTGAAGGACAATAGAGAAGATTGGATTCAGTAAGGAAATGTTCTTGCCTGATGATGTCAAGCTTCACAATAAAAATGTGTAATAAATGGAAAATGGATTTTATGCATTCTGATCTTACTCTTTATAAATATTCGTCAATGATGTGAGGTAAAATGTTATTACTAGAATAAATTAATAGCTCATTTAATTGAATAGTTTAATATAAATTGTTATGAAGATTTTCCTAAATTTTAAGAAGCATATATATTCTTTAAAAGTCATACATCAGAAAGAACATGATTAGTAATATAAAATAAAATGAAAGATCAACTTTCATCTCAATTTCTGGTAAGATTTCGAGTTAATAAATTTGAATCAGGAGTTTTGATTATCATTAAAGCACACATAAGTGTTCCCTTAGCCTGTCTTCATTTGCTTGAACTTTCCCCACCACGGCCTCCTTGACTTTTCCCTTACATATTTCAAAGGTCCCTCACATATGCTCCCTGTGGTGGCCAGCCTCGAAGATGACTCCAAAGCCCTACTTCTTGGTGTTCACCCACTTGTGTAGGCCCCTCCCACATTGTACAAGGGTTGGTCTGTGTGACCAACACCATATGGCAGACGTGATGGTATGTCACTTCTAATATCAGTTTTGAAATTCCGCAGCTTCCATCTTGAACGCTTTCCCTTGCTTGCACTTTCTCTCCTTTGGATACCCTGCTTGAGGTGAAGCAAGCTGCCGTGTTGTGAGCAGCCCTCTGGAGAGGCTTATGTTGCAAGGAACTGAAGCCTCAAGCCAGTAATTTATGGGGAACTGAGACCTGCCAACAATCACATTAGTGAGCTTACAAGTGGATTCTTTAGTTACAATAGAACTTCGAGATGACTGCAGCCCTGACTGGTAGCTTGGTTGTAATGTTTTGAGATTCCCTTTGCCAAAACCACCCAGCTAACCTGCTTTTGTATTTCTGACCCTCAGATAATAACTGTGTGTTTATTGTTTTAAGCTGCTAAATTTTGGAGTAATTGGGTATGCAGCAATAGAGAACTAATATACCCCTGACCCAGTTCTCTTCTCAGATTCCTAATCTCAGTGAAATTGCACCATCATCTGGCAGCTTTCACAAGCCAAGATCCTAAGAGTCATCCAGGATATTGCTTTCTCCTTTATTCTGCCAATCAATTACAGTCATCTGTCAGTATCCCTGGGAGATTGATTCCAGGACCTCCTACAGATACCAAAGTGTGCAGACGCTCAAGTCCCAATATAAAATGGTGTAATATTTTTAACCTACGTACATCCTCCTGTATACTTTAAATAATCTATAGATTACTTTTAATAACTAATATAGTGTATATACTATGTAAATATTTACACTGTATTGTTCAGGAGATAATGACAAAAAAGTCTGTACATGTTTAGAGGCAATTTTGGGGGGAATATTTTCTATCTGTAGTTGGTTGAATCCATAGCTAAGGAACCCATGGAGATAGAATACCAACTGTATAAAGTCCTGTTAAGCACTTAATGTGTACTGAGACTGATTTAGATACTGGGATACAATGAAAAAAAAATAAAGTTCTGCTATGGAATTTAAATTGTAGAGCGGAAACTGGACAGTAAACAGTGAATAATTAAATAGATTTATCTGGGGGTGGTGATATGTGCCATGAAGAAGAAAACAGGATGAGATAGAAAGCAGTAGTGTCAATGGCTCATTTAGGATCAGGAAAGGCATGTCTGGTAAAGTGTCATTTCAAGGGACTATGAAGACATTCTGAAGGAATTCATGACATCTGTATGAATGTCATGGAGTAGAGTGGTCCATATAATGGGTATCCTGAGTACAAAGACCCTGAGGTAGAAATATGCTTGATGTGTTTGAGGAACAGCAAGGAGGTCATTGTGGTTGGGGCAGAGACAATAAGGAATGTAGGAAATGATAGGAGGTAGTGGGTGACCTTGTAGAAAATACTTTTGGATTTTACTCTACATTAGTTGGGAAGCCATTGTAATGTTTTGATGACAAGATCAGGTTTAGATTTCGCTAGGATCACTATGGCTATGGTGCTGAGAACAGATTTTGAGGGAGGGCTGGGAGTGCAAGAGAGAACAGGAAAAAATGATGGTGATGTAGACTATAGTGTGCAATTAGAGGTGGATTGACATGGCCAAATTTTAGATATATTTGGAAGATAGCACTGACAATTAGCTGATGGATTGGATGTGGGTGTGATAGAAAGTGAGAAACCAATCATCTGAGTGTCTTCAGATGATGTTGAGGTATCTTCAGATGATGTGGGCCTGAGGGAAGGCTCGTGTCAATCTACTTTGGTCCTCCCAATTCTTACATCCCTAGCCCATCACCCTTCCCCATAACCCACCACCCCATATCTTCCCTACTCCAAATAACTCCTTAGAACTCCTGAATGGATTCTTAGGAGCTATTCAAAAACTACCATTCTCATAATAGTGGTCAGAAATTCTGATGATATTGATATTTGAGATTATGCTGAATTGACTCATATCCCAAGTTGTGTTAGATACTATATTCTTTCTAATATACTGCTAAATGCATTTTAATGTATAAACGATGAGAGTTATGGTAGCTCACATGTATCGAGCACTTGATATGAATTATTTCTTGACTCCTTATAGCAACCTGATGAAGTAGGTGCTACTACTATGACAATTTTACAGTCAAGAAAATTGAGAGTTTGAAAAATTAAAGTAGTCCAGGTTCACACAGCTAATAAGTGATGAGGACAGAAATTGTATGTAATTCTGATTCCAAAACTTCTGTCCAGTAAAACTACGTTCCAATGAACTATTCTGTCTCTATAAAGTGAGTGTCATCCTTAACATGATCAGTTATACTGATAGTGAGATTATGTCTGTCTCACTTTCAAATAATTTTGTTAAAGTTATGCATTTGAGAACTAACATACTTATCAATTGACAAGAATTAGTGATAAGGTGCTAATAGAGCCTCAGACAGATATTACTATCCATACACTAAATGAGTTCAAGATCTGGAGTGATGGTTGGTAGAAATGTAAATTAGTACAGCCATTATGGAAAACAGTATGGAAGTTCCTCAAGAAATTAAAAACTGAACTACCATATGATCTAGAAATTCCTTTTCTGAATTTATGTCCAAAGAAAATGAAATCAGTATGTCAAAGAGATAATCTACACTTCCATGTTCATTGTAGCGGGATTTACAATAGCCAAGTTATGGAATCAATCTAAGTGTCCATAAACAGATGGCTGGATAAAAAATGTGGTATATATTAAAAATAAAATACTCTTCAGCCTTAAAAAAGAAGGAAATCCTGTCATTTGTGACACCATGGATGAACCTTAACATTATGTTTTGTGAAATAAGTCAGACACAGAAAAATACCACATAATCTCACTTATATGTGGAACCTGAAAAAGTTGAACTCACAGAAGTAGAGAGTGGAGAATGGTGGTTACCACGGTCTTGAGGGGGAAGGGGGCAAGTTGGTCAAATGATACAAAATTTCAGTTAAAAGAAATAAGTTCAGATATATATTGTACAACATGGTGATTATAACTAATAACAATGTATTTCTTTAAAATTGCTAAGAGTAGATTTTATGTGTTCTTACCACTAAAAGGGTATGTGAGGTATTGCATATGTTAATTAGCTCAATTTAGCCATTTTACAGCATATATGTATTTCAAAACATGTACATGATGAATATTTATAATTTTTATCTGTCAATTAAAAATAAATTAATAAAAATCCTGAACATTAAAATAGATAATATACAAAGAAATACACATACACACATGTACACGAACTACAGTTTAAAAAAGAATTACAAAACTAATGACTGCATACCTACCACTTGGTTTAAAAAATAAAACATTGCTTGTTTTTTTAAAAAGATCCATAATGATGAACTAATAACTCACTAATAAAAATTACTCTGTCTAAATGTTCATTCCCCCAACATCTAATTTGCATGAAGAACTGGTATGAGGCCAATCATGGACGCCAATATTGAAGAGCTGCCCCATTTGTGAGTCAAGAACATTGAGTAATGTGACATTTCCCATTTGGCTGCCTATTTTCTAAATCGCTATATCATCTTAAACTCATGCTAGTGTAATTTACATTATGAGCCATCAAAACCCAATCGCCCAGACATGGAGAAAATGGAGAAAATGAAGTTCAGAGGTCCAAATAAGAGAAATGTCTATATGTTATTATGTTTCTTAGATGTTTGATTTTCTCAACTATTTTAAAATTCACTACAAGTGCTATTACATTATCCAAATAATGATAGTAATGCTACTAGTCTAATAGTCCATTTTCCTTCTTTCCATTATAAGATGATATTTAACAAGTACTTTAAGTTCCTTGGAAGAAAATCGCTATTACTGGGATGATGATGATGAGTATTGCTATATTTTTGGTATTATTTTTCTTTTTAGGATATGAAGAAAATGTCTGGGAAAGTGGAACTATTCATCCTATTTATCACATAAAATCAGCAAGAGATGCTATTACCTTTCAAAGATTCATTGATAGAATAATTAAAATCATTTTCTTCTTCTAAAGAAATTGGGAAATTTCAGTGATGATTTTATAGTCATCTCCTTTTTTTTTAATTAGCAAACTGGTTCTTCTATTTTAGTCCTAATATTTCCCCAATGTAGTAAAGTGTCAATTACAGACAGAAGATATTTTAAAATATCAATTTAGGCATAATGAATTCTAATGTTTTTATTCTGGATTCAGGTACTTGCTCTTCCACAATTTCTTTGGCGGACATTCTAGGAACAGAAATGGCCTTAGGGCCATACCCCAGTATTAATGATTTTTGCTCCTTTGACTCTTCTCCTCTCAGTTTAATAGAGATAGAAAGATTCTCTTTAATTGGGTCTGGACTGATTTCCATTATTCTTTTCTCAACAATCTTTTCTTGATGGATTTTAGTATTTAACTCTTTCCAAGAATGAAGTTTAACTAGTGCATTTTAGGCAGTTCATCCTCTTCACAAGTTCTTGAAGAAGCTGCAATACAGAT
The DNA here is from genome assembly GCA_963575035.1 of Avahi laniger. Lineage (NCBI taxonomy): Eukaryota > Metazoa > Chordata > Mammalia > Primates > Indriidae > Avahi > Avahi laniger. Next base: position 7,556 of record CAUYSK010016998.1, on the reverse strand, counting down.
TCTACTTTTACTTTCTCCTCCTTTGAGTCATCCCAAGAGGAACTGACCTGGAAAGGGAAGGACATTGAATTAAATTAGATGTCAGTGGAAGGGGAGTAAAGAATAAAGGACGCCAAAGATGAGGAATTTTTGTACATTCTTTTTTATTATACTATCCTAGTCAATTGTGCTGCTATAATAAAATATAATACCTGATACTAGAACATTTATAAGAACAGAAATTTTATTTCTCATGGTTCTAGAGGCTGGGAAGACCAAGATCAAGGTGCCAGCAGGTTCAGTGAGAACCCTGTCTCTGCTTCCAAGATCGTGCTTTGTACTTGCATCCTCCAGAGGGGATGATTACTGTGTCTTCACATGGTGGAAGAGCAGAGATCAACAGGGCCTAAGCTAGTTTTCTCCAGTCCTTTTATGAGGCCTGTCTTCTGCTTTATTTAGATGGTACCATGAATAACATTATCAAAAGCTTGGAGATTATTGGGTCTCAGTGACTGGTTGGAACTGCAATGTGGACTCAGCCCTGGGTAGCAGACAGCTTGTCTTTTCTAAGCCAAATAGCACACTGAAAAAATGACCAGTGTCTTCAAGATTGTTAGAGTAACTGCAGTTACAGGAGTGCAATAGTTTATTTTTTTCCATGATTCACAAAACATGAGATAGTTTTTCCATGTTTAACAAAACAACCAATTTTACCATATTACACCACACTAAGATTGGTCAATGTAATTCCATTCAACAGACATTTACATTTCTCCCCATGGCAGGCCTTATGCCAGCACTTAGAAACTCAGAGATGAATTAGACCAGCCCCTGATTTTCAGGAATTCACTTGGAAGATCAAAAAGTGAGCAAAGAGGAAGGAGTGGACTTAATGAGAAGATCATGGAAACTTCCAGAAACAGAGTGTTCTGAAAGCGGACATTTGACACTTAGGGGAAAATGAGAGAAGCACATCGCCTAGGCACAGGGAAAGCATGGGAAGCAGTATAAGCACTTGTTGCTAAATCTTGCCCTACCGCATGGGTGTGGCAAGAGAGGACTGGAAGCATATACAGGCTAGAGTTTACGTTTCATTTGTAGGTGATGATGGGGCCAGCAAGATTTAAGTCATGGAACATAAATGTGTAACTAGGCTGCAAATGCTTCTCACATTAATATACTATTAAGTATGTTATTGATTCACAGTGAACTTCTGATAAACGTTTGTTAATGGCAATTTTACTGAACTTGTGAATAATACGAAAAGCACATGAACAAAAAACAATTATTGCTGCATCCTCAGATGGAATCTTTTATCTAAATGCTAAGTACATAGAACCACAACACTAAGGCTTTTTTTAAAATTAACTTCTCACTTCAATCTATTAGAATACAGACCGGAAAAACTGGTAACTGAGTGAAATGTAATGGAAAAAATGTTAGAAATGAAATTATTATCCCATGGGATCAAATTTACTTGACTTTAGAGAATTTAGTAGTGTGTTCTCCATGAACTAAGATGATAAACTTTTCCTACATGATCATATTCAGTGCCATTTCTTTATATACTTGTTATCTGTGCCTGGAACTCCCAAATTCATACCCCGATTCAGAGTTCACTACTGCATTGGAGATTGGAATATGAAGCATCCTGTCAAGCTGGCTCTCAGATACTAACGGTGACCAAGTCCAAAGCAGTCCTTGATTACCCTCTCCTGATGCTCTTTTCCTCCAATCTGCTCACCTTGGAACACGTCAGCCTCTGCCATCCTCGCAGTTGGTAATGCCCGTGAGTCATCTTTAACACTCATTTCTTCCTCATTCTCTACATCCAACCCATTACCTATTCCTTTGACTCTATACTTGTTTCCTGTTTCTGTTACTGTCACTTCCCACCAAACTACCATCATTTCTCACCTGCACCATTGCACTAGCTTCTGTAATAGTCTCCCTGTCTGTTTTCTTGCAATACTTCACCATGTTGCAGGCAGAGTGACCTTATTAAGACACGAATTGACTCATGCTTGAGTAAAGCCCACCAATATTTTCCCCCAGTTCAATTAAAGCCCACATTCCTGTAGGAGGTTGAAGGGGTGTGTCCCTAGCATGTCCTCACCCTTATCCCATGTCCGTTTTCCCAGCTCACCAAGACAACAGCCACACTTCCCTCGTTACAGCTCCAGGAATGTGCCAGACCATCCTGCCTTGGACCTGAGTGTAGGCTGAGCTCCTTCCCTGAATGCATTTCTGCAGAGACATCCCAATTCCTATTATCTTTCAGAACTCTGGAAGGTATCACTTCTTTAGAGAAGTCCTCTTTCACACTTGAATCTAAAATAGATCCCCTTGCTATCCTTTTTCTAGGCACCCAGGGAATTTCAATTACTGTTTATTTGTTTGATGTCTGCCTCTTCTGATGGACTATGAATTTCATGAGGATGGGGCTGTGTCTCTTGTTTGTTTCTGTCCTTAGGGCCAAGCACAATGCCCATTGCACAGAAGTGCTCGATATTTAATACATGAACAAACAGGGCTGTAATGTCGTTGCCTTGCATATGTCGTGTGCTTAGTAGCTTGTCTTTGGAGGACTCTACTGAACATCTTTACCTTCGTTTAGGTGTCTTTTTTCTTCTCTCTCCTATCCTGTTACAACCCTCACAATGTTGTTCACTTAGCACTCCTACTCATCTCTGATGAACTGCTTGATGCTGAGGGTCTGAGGTAGTTTCCACCAAAGTCTACCCGCTAATGGTGAGGGGTGAGAGGTGAAAGATGTGTGGGAATATGTATGTGGGGCTCTGTGGACATGCCCCAGATGCATGCCATGCACATGGAATTTCTCTGAATCTCTTATAGTAAATTTGCATCCTACTTTATAATTATTCCATATTTATTCTACTATAAAAAGTAGATGCTTATCTATAACTTAGGTTTTTAAATATTAGGGGGCTGCTGTATCTGAGCCAGCTGAGTTTTCCAAACAGTTCCTTCCCCTGTACTAGCAGAGACCTTCTGAATACCATAAGATGTCCAAGTCCTCCCTACTTTTCTGATTTTCTTGCTCTGATTTGCTAGTGTTTATTTTGTTTTTATGATTCTACCAATACCCCATTTCTATTTCTAGTGATTCTTGATGGGCTGCTGTTTGCATACTCGGTGAATAAATGGTTTATCTTGCTGCACTGTCCTGTAATAGTTCGATTCACCTCCATCAATATTGTAGAGAGTTTAGCATCCTTGGACTCCACCAACTGACTGCCCATAGCACTCAACAGTCATCATGCCAAGCCAACCTCTCACCGTATTTCCAAATGAGAACAGCTTTTTGGACCATTGACCCCTTATATAAAATTCAGAATCTTTTGTTTTATAATAGGTTTAGAGATAAACAATTTTTTCATTCATTCAAAACTCAGACAACTATTTATCAAATGCCTGCTGTGTGCCAGGCACTATCCTAGGCAATGGGGATACAGCAGTGAACAGACCAATCCTCTGAGGTTTATCAGGTGTTTCTTTCTACCTACCAAGTCACATTTTATGCTTACTTCTGAAAGGAACAAGGTTGTTGTCATCCAATGCAACATTAAATTGTCTTCATTATGTTCTGATGATTTCTTATTCAAAAGTTTTAAGGACATTCACATTTACCGAGGACAGGAGAAAATATTGACCAAAATAATACCTAAAATTAATTTAAAAAATCCCCCAATCTGAGTGGCCTGTGCCTAATAAGCAAAGCATTAGCAAAATAATATTTTAAACAGTTATATTTTAAGGTGAATAATGTAATTTCTATAAGAATTTCTGCAGCAATTTTCCTCCTTTTTGGCATATGTAATTCATTTTGGCAGCAGTGACTTTATTTGCTATATGCAATTATTTAATTTTACTGGATTTTCATTGTTATGTCATTCTAACATATTTATATATTCATTCGTGTGTAGCTGTACAATATTTAAAGAAGCTGCATTAATGCTATCAGAAGCAACAGAGAAAGACCCCGAACCTAACAAACGAAGTAGCCTGGCAAGATAAAGAGAGCAGGGAGTGCTGGGCAGGTGTGATACTGCTCTGTGGGGGAACAACTGGCATGGATGTTTTCAAAGAAAGAAAGGTGACACATGACTGGTATCTGCTGGGCGGGTAATAAAAACGGTACCATTTGTTCTCCTACCTGCTAACATTACTTGCAGATTTCAGAACATAAAGTGACTGGAAAATACAATGGTAACACTTTCATATTGCTTTCTATGTGTCAAACACTGTTGTAAACACTTTATGTATGTTACTTTGTTTAATCTTCACAGCAAACGTGAGGTTGGTTTTTCATTATCATCTCTATTTTCCAAATGAAGACAATGGGGTACTGGGAAATTAAGTGACAGTTAGCCTCAGAGATGGCTCTAAACCCAGATAGTGGGGTCTAAGGTACGGGTGGTTAACTCCTACACTGTACCACCTCTGGTAGGGCCAAAGATATGGAAAGCTGAGTAGCATGGCACCCTTTTTACTAATAAACTATATATTGAACCCCTAATTTTGGGCTTGATAAAGCTATGTGGTTTGCCATTTTTAAAATTTAATATTTTTTAAAATTAATTTTAACTCCTTTTTTGTGTGTAGGGGAGAGAATTCCTCAGTTTTAATACAGTTAAATATTTTACTCTTTTTTAAAAAAGAAATTATTTTGTAGAAAAATATCTATGCAGTGATATAATAATTAGATTTTATTTTTCTTTACTTTCCCAAAAAGAAAAACACAGTTGAAGTACAAGCTTATTTCATTTCATAAGGAAATTATTAAATCCAGAATAGGGCAAAAATCATCTATTAACTATTACCTGTATAAAGACTGTCAAAATGTAAACACCTCAGTGTTTCTTTTTCCTTTCCTCTTTGTCATGTTTTGTTTTTACTTTTGAATTTGAGTGGATAATTTTTTTTTTCATTACAGCATATTATGGGGGTACAGATGTTTAGGTTACGTATGTTGCCCTTCCCCCCCTCCCAGTCAGAGCTTCGAGCATGTCCATCCCCCAGATGGTGCGCATCGCACTCATTATGTATGTATATACCCATCCCCTCCTCCCCCCTCCCACCTGCCCGACTCCTGATAAATGTTATTCTTATATGTGCACTTAGGTGTTGATCAGTGAAACCAAGTTGCTGGTGAGTACATGTGGTGCTTATTTTTCCATTCTTGGGATACTTCACTTAGTAGAATGCATTCCAGCTCTTTCCAGGAGAATACAAGAGGTGCTACATCACCATTGTTTCTTAAAGCTGAATAGTACTCCACGGTATACATATACCGAGTGGATAATGTTTTGCATGTATTTTCCCTTTGTAGATTCACTTACTCTTAGCCAAATTTGCAATTACCTCTAGAGAACTAAACCACAGAAACCATGGTAAAGTTACAGCTGAATGAGCCATAACTTGTCCCATCCAAAAAAGTGTTTCTGAGGCAATTAGGTCAGTATGGAATACCCTGGGATACAATACCTATATGAGATGCTTTAAACTAGTTTACATATGTACTTACTTGCTATTTACCAAACAAAACATAATTGTTAGACCTCAACTACTGTGTTCTTTTTGTTAATCCAAAAGCAGTGGGTTCACCCTTCATTCATCCATTTATTTCAGTCCTTTCATTTCTAAGTTTATTCTCTCCTCCGGCCACCATTGCCATTCTGATGGTTGTTTACACAGATAAGAGACCATCTGCTTGTCTTTCATGTCTGAGGGAAGGGAATAGAACTATATTTACATTCTTCAGAGAGTATTTTGTTTTGCTTATTAACTAAAAGCATTAAGGAAATGTATCTCTTTGGCTTAATATTTTTGAGAACTAAAAATGAAGTTAGAAAAATACACTAGCATTTGCAATCATAAAATCCTTTCTATTAATTAAACATTCATATTTATGGAGATAACTAAATGATTTTTTTAGCATATCACTGCAAGTATCCAGGGGCATGAGTGATTCAGAGAGATGATTCAATTAATTTCAGCAATTCTGGGTCACTGAAATGTGAATTGCTACGCATATGTTCAGTGAAGGTAATCAAATTTGAGTGGAACCATGTAGAAATATAACAGTTGTCTGCCTATCCACTAAAAGTGGCCTTTTGTAGTGGACACTATGGGAGGCCCATGAGCAGCCCTGCTTCTTTGAGGACTCTCCCTCCCTGTTTCCCAGCTATGTTTACATTACTTGACTCTGCATCCTCCCTATCCCATCCCCCTACCTTAGGAGACATGGTAAGACTGAGGGTAGGTACCAGTTTGCATCCAGGTCAGTGATTAGAAATTCCTCCCCATTGAAATTCCTACTTGAGAGATCAAGTCAATAAATAAATAAAAAATAAATAAAAATAAAGTTTTCTCCCAACCCAGAAAACATCTCCACAAAGGTAGTAAGGAAAGAAAACAATTTTATTATTAAATAAGCATTAAACCAGAACGTGATGTATATCACAGGCAGTCTACTAAGAGATTGCAGGGACAGAAAGAAATCTAACCCTTACATATGGCCAAGAAATATAAGCCATTCCATACATTCCATACATGTTCTCTTGATAAACAGTAACCAGTCCCCAAGTAAGGACTTGACAGCACCATTTGTCACAAATAGTTCTTCTAAAATTCACCTGATAATTGAGGTGACCATCTGTGTTAGCTAATTGGCTTTATCCAAGAGGGAAAAAAAATAACCTTCTCGTATCTTTATGATAAGAGGTAGTGTTGCCACCCAGAGCAAGGTGTCCATCAAAGTTAGACTCCTATTTTCCCACTGAAACTGGGAGACAGGGACTCTATCTCCCTTAATATTTACATTTCATGGAGAAGCCTCCTGAGTTTTTTTTTTTTTTTATTCCAAGGTATTGTGATGGTACAAACATTCTAGTTACACTTTATGTCTTTGCCTTCCCCGAATGCAGGTTAAAGGCGTGCCCTTCCCTCCCTTTAGTACTCTCCGTGTCCTTTAGTTGTAGATTTGTCCCCCCATCCCCCTAATCCCTGGAGAGTATTTCTGCCATGTGATCACCCTAGTGTTGATCAGTTAGTACCAATTTGATGGCGAGTACAAATGGATCCCGTTCTCCTGCTCTTGTGGTGCCTCACTTTGGATAACGGGCCTAAGTTTAGTCCAGGAAAGTATAAGAGGTGCTAGATCATCGTCATTTCTTATGATTGAGTAATATTCCATTGTAAACATATACCAAATTTTAGTAATCCACTCATGAATTGACGGGCACTTGGGTTGTTTCCACATTCTTGCAATAGTGAATTGTGCTGCCATGAACATTCGAGTGCAGATATCTTTATAGTAGAATGTTTTGTGCTCTTTTGGGTAGATGCCTAACAGCTCTATTGCTGGATCGAATGGTATTTCTATTTTTAGCTCTCTGAGGTATCTCCAAATCCTTTTCCACAGAGGTTGCACTAATTTGCAGTCCCACCAGCAGTGTAAGAGTGTTCCTGTCTCTCCACATCCTCGCCAACATTTGTTGTTTTGTGATTTTTTGATAGAGGCCAATCTCACTGGGGTTAGGTGATACCTCATT
>CAUYSK010016996.1:0-82773 GCA_963575035.1 Avahi laniger | reverse complement strand
CTCAGCCTCCCAAGTAGCTGGGACTACAAGCATGAGCCACCATGCCCGGCTAATTTTTTCTATATATATTTTTAGCTGTCCAATTAATTTCTTTCTATTTTTGGTAGAGACGGGGTCTCGCTCTTGCTCAGGCTGGTCTTGAACTCCTGAGCTTAGAACGATCCGCCCACCTCAGCCTCCCAGAGTGCTAGGATTACAGGCGTGAGCCACCGCGCCCGGCCTGATGTCTATCTTTAAGCTTCAATAAAGTCACCAACCTTGTAGTAACCACCTTCTGCACCAACAGGAATCTTGATGATAGTTGTGTTGTCATCACTCCTCAATTCATAGTTCTTAGAAACAATGTCAGCCATGGACAGTTTGTGAAGATCCTCTCTCATCTCTACAGAGAGGTCTTGGAAGTGGCCAGCTCCAGTGAGGAGGAGGCTAATGTTCTTAGGGATGGTCCAAGTAATGATGTCCTCAGAGTAATCCATGCCATCTTAGAGAAGAGAAATTGTATACAATTTTTTTCTGTTCATAAATATTAGACTTCAGTTATTAGAATTTGGTCGTTGTAGAAAGAACGAGTCCAGCAATGGGGTGTGAACATAAGGAAGGGGTATTATTAGAGAGACAGACCAAGACGATTAGAAAAATGAGGTCCTAACTCACTTGTTTAGTTATGAGATGAAAAGAAAGTTATAATTTGAACTGTTTCCTAGAATAAGTAGGGACACTAACCAGGCCTTTGAGGGTAAATTTAGGAAACTAATGGACCACTGAAAGAATCTTTTAGATCATGTTAAGGATGGGAAGAGAGGGGTGGAAACTGACAGGAGTTAAGCGCAGTCAAGTCAAGACGACAGACCAGCCAGAGTGGAAGGTACATGGAGGGGAACCATGGAAGGAAGATGGGGGAGCCCCATGTTTTGAAAGGCCTTGGAGTTTGGATTTCTCACAGTATTCTCTTGGGTATCTGGGTAGGCATCTATTTCCTCTTATCATTTCCCACTTTCAATTGCTCTATCCCTGCTGCACCTGCTTAGGGGTATCACATGACTGTAGACTCTGCCATGGGAGTTTGGAGGCTAGACTTGGCCATAATGATTGTTTCAGGGATGGTAGGGGATAGAGGCTGGGCTAGCCAAACATCCCTAGGGGACTTTTGCTTGAACCATTGGGACTGAGGCATTTCCTCTGAAAACTTTAGCAGTAAAGATGAACTCCAGCTGTTCTATGCTTATCTTTACTATAACAGAGGGTATGAGAATGAAGATGAAGGATGGACCAACCTAGCCATGCCTCTGGCTAACTCTAATCCTGGAGTTTAATTTCCTGAATGAAAAATTTTTGTTTACCTGATTAGAACTAGAGATCTGTTGGATTCCAAACAAGAGTCCCAATACAATAATAGTTCCTACATTGTACAACAGGCTTCAGAAGCCAGATATCCAAGCAAGTGCTACCAAAACTCAATTCCTTATCTCTTACCCACAGGGCAAGCCACAGCTGTGTCCACTATCAAAATCATCCAATGCTGCTTGTAGAAATTGCTTGATCTAACAGCGGAAAAATAATGCCTTGAATCTGCCAAGAATCATAAGTAGTTAGAATCCTGGAAATTTGTTTTAAAGTTTCTTTCTATAATACCTAAACTATACTTCTGAGTAGTCAAAATAACTCCATTTTCATTTTCTATGCAAAATTTATATCTTAGAATTTTATGGGAAATAAAAGTCTGTTCTTATTTGCAAATAGCACCTCCCCCCATAATTTAAAAACCACTCTGAATAATATTTTAATGACTAATGACAAAGAGACACCACAGTTTAAACAATTTTATACTTAGAGATTGAGATTTCTAACTTCTTATAAAGGTGTCATAATATTTATATATACACATATTTTCTACATTCAGTGTGTACATATGTTACTTTAAAGGACATCATTAGGTCAAGAAAAATGAATTTCAAGACAAATTTAATTGCTTTCCAATTAATATTCCTATTAAAAACAAAGTCTCTGTTAATTTTATAAGGGAGGAAAAAACCCTGCAAGTTTTTCTTTCTTGAGTGACTACATTGCTGTTTGTTAGAAGAAAAAAAATGTCTTAGATTTATAAATTCACCTATCTTTAATCACTGGACTTCTGGGGCTGTGAAACCAGTTCACAGCAGGATCCTGGTGTCTGTTATGTTGACTCTACAGACAGCGTTGTGGGCATCTCTCACCAGCATCACACACCCTGTGGCTGGCGTGTAAAAGACCACCTGCCTGATGGAAGCCACCCTTGAAATCACCTGAGTCAAGATCACAGGTGTGAGGACACTTAATAATGGAAACCCCAAACTTCATCTAACCATGCTCTCTTATGAGACCTCAAGCTCCCACCCCAGCCAGAGGTGAGATTCAGTTCAATGGAAGAACCTCCTGGATTTTCCTACCACACACTGGCCCCAGGGAAGGCTGCCACCCAGTCTCCTGACTCATCCTGGAGCAGGTCCATTGGGATTTATGGAAATTCTTTCTTAACAGAGACCCTTGGGAAGAAGATTTGCTTAGCCTTGTTAATTTGTGAACATTTTAGGCTGCCTACTCTTGGTAAATTAGATCTCTTTTTGACTCCAAATACATATGATTCTCATTGCTATATACACTCAAGAAAGAAGCCATTATTTGGGTCTGAAAGGTTACTGAGCTTCTGCATGTTGAATATCATAACTTCTACAAAGAAGGCCGAGGGTAATTCCAGAGTGCTCTGTATTTGTTTAAGAGGTGAGACTGCTTAAGACTCTTAGAGAGCTGGCAGGCAGTAGATATCCGGGAAGAGGTACTAGCCATTCTACATAAAGCAGAAGCGTGGGGTGAGCCAACTGAATGAGCAGGAATAAATGTCTCATTCGGAGATATCTGCCATTTTGCATACTCTACATAGCTTATATTAGTGGTGCTTATATTAGAACAGGCAGAGCCTCTCGCTGGTAACTGATTTAGCAGATTTTTAGCTAGTTTTGTGCAGAAATGAGTGAAAATGTGAAACTACAATGCTTTTACTTCAATTTTGTGAATTGTGACCTGACTTGTTTCCAGAAAGTTTTTTTTTACTGGCCAAATAGTAATTCTCACTTGTGAGAATTGGAGGTAGTAAAGCCACATGTTCATGTCTTTCTTTGGCACCTGCTGAATATTAGGTTTAAGGATAAGGTCCTGTTAATTCTGGAAGCTATTGCTCCGAATCTTGGTTCTACTGCTTTCTGTATAAGGCTTATTTACTTAGTTTCCAAGCTCAGTTTCCTTATTTGTAAAGTGGGGATAACACTTAGCTTGTGGGGCTGTCAGGAGATTAAGTGAGCTCATGCACGTGATGTTCTTATAGTGCTGGGTATATACGAAAGGCGCAGTAAATGGCAGCTCTTACTGATCGCCTCTGTTTGCTGGGACTGAGGGTCATATGGCAGCCACACGAGGGCTGGCACTATAGAGATCCAAAGGGGAATGCAGAACTCAAAGAGATAGGCCCATTGCCGAATCATATCTAGAAAACTGCTGATGACTAGACATACATACCTGGAGTTCTCGTACTAGACCAAGTTCCTTAAAGGCAAGTCTTACAGACATTCACAACCTCCCTGAGTACTTCATACTGGATCTGAGAAGTCATCTACTTGTTGGAATGTTTAAAAATCCTCTATTACTGAAATGGACTAATGAGAGAATAGCTGGAAAGTTAATATGAATGTTGACATGGCAACATAATATCCATTAACATAGTTAATGGATCTTTCAAACTGGTTGAGTTCCAGTCTACTAGTGGTGAAAGGAGGTGGGTAGAAATAGCTGAAGCTGGAGTAAGTTTTGGTCACTTCCCAACACACAGCAGCATGGTGCCTGCCTTACAGGGCCTGGAGGGGCTTCCTCTTACTTCCACGTAGTTGGTCTCACACATGATCTCTCTCGAGCATGGGGAGGTATAAGGGCAGCTCATGCTTTTCTGATAAGAAGCAACATTGGCTTTGGTAACATCAATGGCAACATCGAGTCGCATGGTTATGGTAAAGTTGACATCTCTCTGGGAGGAAAGAATCCTGACTTTATGAGAGCTACATACTTGTCTTCCATGGGAGGATCCACAGATAACAAGGGAAGTTTTAACTGAATTGAATTTGCTTAGCTTTCTGTCCCATGGTCTCCTTGTGTGGGATGCCTTTCCTTCCTCCCCAAGAGAGGCCTGTGAACAAAAACTTGTTCAGTGCCATATCCCTAGCACCCAAGACAGCACCCAGTGGAGAACAGGCACAAGTTGAACACATGAAATGAAACAAAAACCTAGCTATATGGCTGTAACCTGCTACATTCAAGTTCCTAATTCCACCCTTTCTCCAAGGACTCCCTTGTGAAGCCACTCCTGGGTGCTCTGAGAGTAACATATCTTCTAGGCCTTAAAACTCTGATGGGATCCTTGTGACTGCTGGAAGGGACCGAAATGTTTCAGAAAAATAAGTGCAATTAATGAACTTGGAAATCCTTGGGTAGATGGCAAATATTAGATTCAATAAAACTAACTTCGTTTAGTCAAACCAAATCACTATCATCTACAACACAGCCCCCTTCTCCTTGAACTCTATTATGAGGGGGACCTCTGCCCCTCAAAGAAATTCATTTTCCATGCTGTGGGTGCACTGACTATAAGTCACATTACGAAGATGGAGTATAAGAGAGCTCAGTAACGCCCCTCCTGTTGCATGAGATTTGACTTGCTGCCGGGAATGCCTTGGACAGGGGTCCTACCTCACCCCTGAGAGTGAAGCTTTTGTGGTTGACTTAGCTAATGTCCTTTTCCCAAGGAAGAGCTTAGGGAAGCCAGGGGTTAGAGTCCTAATATCAGTTATCCAGAGAAGATCCCAAACTGCAGGCTTATCGCTGCTTCCGAGGCAGACTGTACCAAGCAAGGTGTACTCACAGCACGAGACACTCACTTGTGTGTAGCAGCTGAGGAGAGATACCTGGAACTCCACATTCCCCCAGTGGTCAGAGAGGATGCTGTAGCCACACTGGGGAGCCAGGGCCTCATCTATCCTTCTTTCTGAGCCAAACTGGTCTGAACAGAATCCCAGATAGCTTCTTACGAAATGCCCTTCTCCTTGTTCAGCCTCCAGGTACTAATCCACCAGCCCCCACCTTACAGCTGAGAACTATCTTGCCCAAGTTCACACAGCTGAGAAGAGTTGTAGCCAGGAGTCAAACACAGGCAATGGACCCAGAGCCGCATGCTCAACCCCCTTTCTGTGCAGAAGGTTATTTTTAATAAAAGCTGAAGTTTTGGTAATCTATCTCTTTGGCCCCATCTCCCTAGGCCTCCAGGAAGTGCCTGGCACACGGCAGGTGCTGAATTTATGGCTGTTAAGGAATAAACTACCATGCGGCAGGGGCTATGCTGGGCACTGGGCAGACATCATTGCATCCACTCACCCCACTGCCTTCTGCAAAATACATGACATGGTCCCCAACTTATGGGGAAACTGAGGGTCAAAAAGGCTAAGAACCCCTCAAGGGCGCACAACTAGCAAGGAGCAGAGATGACATTAAACCCAAGTCCACAGCTCTCTCCACAATCTTTCATAGTTTCCATAAGATGCATATCAACTTCTTGAAGCGCTGGCCGCCCCAAACAGCTGTTTCTTGTTGGTAGTCAGTTCTTTACATACCTATCCACCCACATGTGAAATCCACCAATTATGCCATGGCCAGAGGTCTAGATCCCAGAGAAATAATACTCCCCAGATGGCACTTGGGGCTGTGTTGATGCTATGAAGGCCAGAGAGAACCACAGATTTATGAGAAACACAAGGTCTCTTGGAGCTCTCCCTGAACAAGATACGATCCTTGGACGTGGATAAGGCCAAGAAGAGATTACATGACCACAGCTCTGAATGAGAATTGAGAGTAGTCAAGGCTGTGCCCCCAAGATGTGTGGTACTCGTCAACTGCATAAAAGTCGAGATGCTTGTCTCTGACATGGGCCGTCTCTAGGCTCATTCGCACGAGGCTACCCACGCACTCCAGGGTCATGAAGTCTGCATGTGCAGGAGCAAAGAGACGGGAGGCAATGAGTCTGTGGGTACCGTTTTTTCTAGATCCTCCTTGCCCAGATGGATGAGAAAAACCTTATCACCTACCTGCAGCAGGGGCCCCATGTCTGAAAGCCAAAGCTCTTAGGAGAATTAACCTGATAAAAGAGCAAACTCTACTGTCAAAGGTATACAGGAATACCTTCCCCCTCCCTGTTTTGAGAAGTACAAAGAGAAGCTCACCAAACATTCAGAGAGAGATGGACAGATAGAGACACAGACGGGCACGGAGACACTGACTAATCCACTGATCCCTGTTGTCTAAAAGGCCACAACCCTGAGGCCCCGTGGTCCGCTCAGTTGCAGACCTACAGTAAGACCAGGTGGAACTGCTCACCTCACAGCAAGAGGCAGTGCCATGGGACAGCCAGAAACCCAGCCCCAGCCTTTCTGCCTTTTATCTCTGCAGAAAAGCTCTGCTTTCTTCTTGGCCTATCAGCATGGACCTGGTCTCAATAGGACAGGCAATCACCAGAGAAATGATTCCAGCTGCTCTTCCTCCTTTTCCCAGCAATCAGGTGGATGCAGGACAGCTGCCCTGCAAGGGGGCCCTGACCATCCATCAATTCCTTCTTAACACTTCCCTTTCTGGCTCCCCCAGAATGTTCCACTCAAAGAGAGGTCCAAAGAAAGGTTGCCAGATAAAAATACAGGATACCCACTTAGGTTGGACTATTGCAATATTTGGGATATCTGCAATATTTGGGGCATACATACTAACAAAAATAACCTTCATTTGTCTGGAATTCAAATTTAGTTGGCATCTTGTATTTTTATTTACTCAATCTGGCATCCTTACTTCAAAGGTTTTGGTTTTGCTAAGCAGAACAACAATAACAACAACTTAGGGTAAGCAAGAATAAATACATATTTCCAAATAATTATTTTACTGTTTTTTTTTTTTTTATCAGCTGCACAAATTAAATGGGTAGTAGGCAAAGGCCTGTAAGAAGTTTGTCCAACACTAAATGAAATCATCCAGGGGCAAGTAAACCTGAATGTATTTGTGTGCATTGCTTTCATCTCCCTACTTACTAAAATGGGAATTTTTCCATAGCAGGAATTTGTCATTTATTTAAAAACTTTTAACGAGAACAGGCTCTTTACCACGGACTGTGCTGGTGACTAGAGTTGTAGGAGTGAATACAACAGTGAATCCCTTGCCTGCTTGAAGTCTGCAAGTTGGTGTCTTACACGCCCGCTCACCCTAGGCCCCAGGCCTCGCACACGGGACACATTCAGGGAATACATGCTGGTTGGAGCTCTTTGTTGGCTTATTTATTCTCAGCTGCCAACCTTGGTTGGGCACCCAGTGCTCAGAGAAGGTTCGTGGAGCAGCTAACGGCCCTCACTATGGCCCTGCCTGTGATGAGGAGGGAGTGGCCTGGTCCTGGGATCAACGTGTCACAGGGCCCGGTGTTTAATTTGCTGCCAGCGATGGGCCAAACACTGGAAGGTTCGCTCATCCCCTGTCTTACACACGATTCTCTCTCTTAGGGTCCACAATGAGCACTGCAGAGCTGCCTCCTTCTCTAACCAGCTGAGGGCTTTAACCTGTCTCCCCTCCTCTCTGGGCTTCTGTGCCCTCATAGGTGAAATGAGCAAGTTGGGCTAGACGATCTCTGAGGGTCGTACCAGCCAGGGAGTTCCATGAATTTTCATTAGAGGAATTTTCCTCTTACAAGGGCTGTGGAAATTGAACTGCAGCTTTGGCAGAGGGTCCCGGCTGGAGCAAGGGCTGGTGACTGCTAGAGGTGTAGAGGGATTTCTTCTCTTGGTTTGGGGGTTCCTGTCTGCACATCATCGTATCTGCTGTTACAGATGCTAGAGTACAGCTGTAGAGAGAATTCCCAGGATCTGGAACATCCCGGAACTAACTAAGGGGCATTTGCCGCGGACAGGAGAAAGCAGACCCAGGAGTGACTTCTTAGAGAGCAACGTGAGCGCCCTTCTGGGAGCGGCCGTGGTGAGCTGGGGCCATTGTGGACAAATGCATGAAATTGATCAAAAATAACTGGGGGCTGTTACAACTGATGAAAGTTGATGACACTGTTTCCAGGGGTGAGAGGGAGCTCTAGTTTGGCAGGTCTAGGATCTCAGAGATAATAGGGCTTTGGGTCCTAAAAGAGTGCACTTGATTCCTGGTGTGTGGTGTGACCTTGAGCAAGTTAGTTAACTCCCCTAAACTGAGGTTCTTTGTGAATTAGGGAGTTCCAATGTCACAAGGTTCTCTTGTAAAAATCACCTGGCAAATTATGGGCACATATTGAGGAGTACATGCAAGAAACCCCCTAAAAATTGTGTGTGTGTGTGTGTGTGTGTGAGTGACAGAGAGAGAGCGCAAATTAGTGATTGTTTCTCAGTATTTCAGCAATGATTTCACTGGTTTGTGCAATAATTTTTTTATATTTAAAAATGCCCAAGAATGGCAAAATTAGATTGCCGTGGGCAATTGAGTGAACAAAGAAGGATATAGAACTGCATCCTTACTGTGCTCGAGGAACGCCCCCTGGAAATAAATACAACGGAATGGTACTATAATTATTTCTGCGTATTTGAGTCTTTTTAATTTTCAGGTGCTGCAATCTTGTGCAGCTGCAGTGGCAGAAGCTGGCCACAGGGAGGAGCCTGCCGCCCTCTAATGGCTTCTGCGCTCAGGGGCGCCTTGGGCAGTCTGAGGCTGCTTTAGCCATAGTCGCTGAAAAGGCCCTTCACTCAAGTAGCACCTGCCCCAAATCATCCTTGATAGCATTAGCTGGCTCCGTTTAGAGAAGGCAAAGTGACGTTCTCGGGCGTGCAGGAGGTCACGTTCTCTTCCATTTGGCAGTGTGGCTTAGCAGCAGGAGACCGGGCCTCCCTGTCCTGCTTTGGGTTAGTGGTTTGAGGGGGCTTTCCCTTTGCTCCACAGGGGACACTAGAAACATCCCTAAGGGAAAGGGCAAGATGGCACAGCAGCGGAAACCACGGCAAACTGAGAAGTGGGAGGCTCCAGGACATTTACTCGGGAGAGTAAGTGAAGGTGAGTCTGGCGTCCTGAGTGGACCTCTGCCACACGCGGTGATCCTGAACACCCGCCCCAAGTTCACCTGAGAGGCGTGAGGAGGACTGGGGCAATGGCAGAGGGGTTGGAAGGCGGTGACGCTACTCTGCTCCTAAGCGTTGGTGTGGTGGGAGTGATAACATTTCCCTGCGCCTGCCCGATTCCACAGAGGACCTGCAGGAGAGCAGGTTCGCCCCCAAGACAGCATCTGTCAGGGAAGGGGCCTGAACGGCAACAGGGAGTGGGAGACGGGGTGGGGGAGGGAGAACCGGTCGGGGGCCCCTGAGCTGTTTCCTCCCCCCACACCTGCCACTCAAGGACCAGTTCGTGCCAACCAGAGAAGCCCTGGCCCCTGACAGCACCACAGCACCTAATCACCGACTTCAACTGTGTCTTACCAAATGGCTCTGGTTTGCCCCTAGTGATAGGCTGAGCAGATTCCACAAACTTTCAGGTCATTTTGGTTGTTAAAAGTCCAGTTTGGTTTGAAATGAAATTTCATATCGTCAATGATAATCTTCTAGCCATCCACAGCTCCCCCGGGTTGCTGGCTGGTCTGTAAATTCAGTGAAAACAAAGGAAAAAAACCCAAATAACACCCCACACCCCTCAAAATGCTGGTTTTTTTTCCCCTCTGTCCCTTCTCCCTGCTCCAATATCCTGGAGGTCTTGATCCTAGAGAAGAAAAGGGCAGGGGTTTTGAAGGAGCAAGTCCCCTCCTCCCCAGGGTACTGCAAGCGGAGGAGTAGACACACCTGTCCCCCACCTCTGGGTCCCTCAGCCACAGACCAGCCAGCAACGGGGTGGGGAGTGACCGCTGTGCGTGCTAGAAGATTATCACGGACAATATGAAATTTTATTTCAAACCAAACTGGACTTTTAACAACCAAAATGACCTGAAAGTTCACGGAATCTGCTCTGCCTATCACTAAGGGCAAAAAAAAAGCCATCTGATAAGACACGGCCGAAGTCAGTGATTAGGAAAAACAATCCTCTTCCGGTTCATTCTTGAGTGGAGAATGATCACCAAGCCTCTCTGGGGCCTGGTTCCTCTTGTTTAGTATGGCAAGAGTGACGCTGGTCCCTGCTCTTCCAGCAGGCGTGGAGCTGAGGACAGGGAGGGGAAGGGGCTCCGAGGAGCAGACTCAGAGCAGCCGGAGGCCAGGGCCCTGCGGCCAAGCCAACCCTGCTGTCTCAGCCCCTGCTCCTGCCTGCCCTGCCGGAGTCTAGGAGCGCCAGGGTCTAGCCAAAATGCTTGCCTGGCGTCCATCTGGCCTCTGTGGGATCAGGAAAGGTCATTCTTCAATTAACCGGAGAAGAAAAGGGATTGTGGATCATGGCAGAGGGAGGTTTCCATGGCCCTAGAACGGGGGTTGGGTTTTTCTGCATAAACCAACGCTTTGTGGGTCGTTCAGTCTTTGTTGAAAATACCCCACTCCGCCCACGTAGCTTGAAGGCAGATGTACATAATACGCATGTGGAAGAGCATGGCCGTGTTCCAAGTGAAGCTTTATTTAAGGACCATAACATTTGAATTTCATATAATTTTCATGTGTTATGAAGCAGTATTCTTCTTTTGATTTTTTCCAACCATTCTTAGCTTGCAGCTGTAGTTTACAGACCCCTACCCCAGATCTTTCCTTATAGGATTATGTTGGTAAATAAATCTAGCCTTGTGTATTCCCTGCAAATAATTTCTCACAAAGCACGCATGTGGGAGAGCAGACTGCGGAGGATGTTCCAGCTTCTGCAGACTCCAACTCCGCGCCTCCCAGCTCTCAGCTCAGGGGCTGCCGCGGATCCCCCCACCTGGGCATTTAGGCCCAGCTTCGCTCCTCCTCTTCTCCCTTGGTTGTGAAGCTTGCAAAGGGTAGTGACTGTCAGTGATGACTAACGTGGTGTCCTGCAGAGCACGCGTGTGTGGAATCCGCGTAGGAGGTTTTACACATTGGAGAGAAGAGCTCATCTCCTCCAGCGGCCTCTCTCAGAGGAGAACGAGGGAGCCAAGAGGAAAGTGGTTACCCCAGGACCGCAGAGCAGCCCAGTGGCCAGGCCAGGCCTAGGGTGTGATTACGAGAACATGCTTGGAGAGCCCTCTGTGGTTCGGCAGCCTGCTAGGAGCTGTGGGAAGATGGAAGCGGGGGTTTCTGAGGACCCGCTAGTCATTGGTGTGAACACAGACTATTCCTTACTACCCGTCCTCGGTGGGATGCGGCCAACTCCCCCTTCCCACACCCTGGGCAGATTTCATAGGCTTTGGTTCCTATATTTATTAAAATCAGTTCAGTACAGTTTATAATGCCAATCTCACGTGTGATTCAAAACTGTTCTTGGCCATCCTAGGCCATTTCCATGCTCAGAGCACCCGGAGGGCGGAGTGGGACCCGGCCTGCTTCTCCTCCCCGACCTCTTTCTCCGCCTCTGCCTCCCCGCGCCCCCAGTCAGCCGTCACTTCAGTAGCTGCTGGGGCAGCCGTGGGGACAGAGGGGCAGCAGTGTGCTGGTGGGTGGTTAACAGCTCACAGGTTTCTGGGGGGTAAATGTCCCGTCACGGCTGATTTCAAGATACCAATGTGTTGTCACTGAACGCGGCGTTGAGAATGGAAAGGTAGCAGTACACCTGGTGTGAGCTCATGTGAGCTGGTGTGAACACACCCCTGGGTGAGGGACGAGGGGCCAGTCTGTAGCCGAGTGGGCACAGATAGTTCTCTCTGCTGTCCCTGCTGCCCTGGCTGATAGGGATGGGCTCTTGATGTCCTCTGTGGGTAGCTCCTCAGTGGGCTCCCAGGGCCTCCCTGCTGCTTGGTCCCTACTCGTGGGAGCCCCAGCTTGTCCACTCCTCCTGAGCCCGTGTCACCAGTGTGCAGGCAGGGCCTCTGCTGACAGGGTCCCTGTGCCAGGTGGGCACCTGCAAGAAGGGCTAAGCTGAGCTCTGTCCCATAGTGTCTGCTTGAGCTGTGTGGGAGTCACACACTCCTGACAGCAAATCACAGGAGTGCAGGTAGTTCAGCTCTGCTGTGGTCTAAATATTTGTGTCCCCCCTAAATTTATTTGTTGAAATCCTTACCCCCAATGTGATAGTATTAGCAGGTAGAAACTTCGGGAGCTGATCGGTTCATGAGGTCATGAACAGGATTGGTGCCTTTATAAAAGAGGTGCCAGAGAGCTGCCTTGCCCCTTCTGCTGTGTGAGGTGCCAGCTATGGATCAAGAAGTGGGTCCTCACCGGACATTGAACCTGCCAGTACCTTCATCTTGGACTTCTCGGACTCTAGAACTGTGAGAAATGAATTTCTGTTGTTTGTGAGCTACACAGTGTATGGTATTTTGTGATAGCAGCCCGAACAGACTAAGACCAGCCCCTCGTCTCCCCACCCCAACTCTTTCTTCTTCACCCACCCTGACTAAATAAGCACAAGGATAGATCTACAGGTCTGTTGTATCAGCAGAAGTTAACCACAGAATAAGCTGCAGTCTGGGCTGCCTTTTCTGGAGGCACTTCCTAATAAGAGAAGGCCAGGGAGGGGAGGGAAGGTCAGAACTTCCTGTAACGGAAAAAGATGTTTGTTTCTTCATTCCACAAACATTTTTGAATGCTTGCTTTATTTCAGCAACTCTGCTTTGAGTGGCATGGGACTAATAGTGGTGCTTACTGCATAGGTTAATATATGTAAGACACTTCAAAAATACCTGGCAAATAAGTGCTTGATAAAAGTTAGATATTATTACAAAAGCAGTTTGTGCTTCAGTTGTCCTAACTTAATGTGTATCTGACCTGACCCCAGGAGGGGACATCCATATGACATGTGCCATGTGTCGAGAAGGGGACTCTGGAAGGAAGAAGTCAGTCATCTTCACTCTTTAGAAATACGTATTTTCCTACTGTACCGAGAGTGCACCAAGCATAGAAACTGTGTTTTGTCCATCTTTATATTCCCGTTTTCTTTCTCCCTTCCCCTCTATCTTGCCACTCAGATTTATTGAAAGTACCTCTTTTTTACACTAAACTGTACTGTTCCACCTTTCCAAAGTGAAGAGTATAAATCGCAGGAGCTTCTTGCTGACTGTTGAAATGCAGGGCAGTGTCCTGCCGTCCTCGAATCAAAACATAACATAGAACCGAGCTATGCAGGGTCTCACTGTAGCATCTCAGCTCCTAGCAGAACGGTGCCCAGGAGCCTCAGAAGTGAGGAGCTCGCCAGGAGAGGGATCTGTGTCTCAGCAGTATGCCTGGTTGAGAATGGGTATTTCCATCAGGAGCCTGGAACCGTGCTTTCCTGGGAGAATATATCAGGCTGTTACCTGCACAAGATCTCCTGCGGGAGAAAGTAACTTAGGCAGAGATTTTTGTAATTGAGTGCCATCTGACATGGGATTTTTAGAGAAAGTGGATTCCTTCAGGGGAGAGGAGAGCTCTTTAGCAATGAGGCAGAAACGCTGGTGGGAAGATGTGAGCAGCCATTAGAATCAGTAGCAGTCACACAGGGAACCTGGCAGATTGCAGGACAGCAGTGTTAGATGCTACCAGTTACTTAAGGCTGTGGATTTGTGTGCGTATGTTGGGGGTGGCGGTGGGGCAGGGAGAATGTGGGGGAGACACAGCTAGGAGATGGGTCATCAGATTTAGCAATATGTATATGTGTATATATACACACAGAAATCCATATGTGGAAGTATGCATGTGTGTGTATATGATGCATAGTTTTTTAGTATAAATATGTCTCGTGATATTTGCAAAATCCTTTGAAAGAATAGTTCTGTCAGTGTAATGATTTAAGGGAGTACATTAAATCAATAGCATTGTATCAGAGTTTTAAAATTCATATGGATCCCCACTTCTATTGGAATGTAAAAAAAAATCTGAAAAATTAAAATATGTGTGAATTATGGAACACTAAATAAGTGCAGGAACAGTGGCCCAAAGTTTGGAACACCTAATCTGTTTAGTAGTGGGCCAGTGGTTTTCAGGTTGGATTTCATATATGAGTATTACTAGCTAAATCGATGGCTGAGGAAGAAAAGGAAGGAACGGCCTTAATTTTTTCAGGATGATGATGATATGTTTTTTTTTCCATTTTGGTTTCCCCCGGAGTGGCAGTCCTGTTCTAGCAGCTGGTTGAGAGACCGCTTTGGAACAGGACTGGTGGTGCTTGTACATTCCATTTTATATAGGGGGAGCTGCAGGGCCGGGAAAAGTGGTTCTCTGGCTGCTGGTCTGCTGCACAGAGACAGGGAGAGCTTGTCCCTGACAAGTGAGAATTCTCTCCAGTCTCTCTCAGAAATAAGTGGCAGACACTTCCAGCTGGCAGTGAGTCCTGATCTGGAAAGGTTTCCTCCCTCCAGTAAATGAGAATCACCAACCTAGACAGCTAATAAATTGGGAGGGGCGTTTAGAGGATAGTTCAGGGGTGGGGAACCTGTGGCCTTTTAGGTACTTAAGTGCAGCCTTTTGACTGAATCCAAATTTACTTTTATTTTTGTTAATACGTTTTCTTTCTTTTTCATATTTTTTTTTATTTAAAAAATGAATGTATTTAAAATACCAAAGAATAAAAGAAGCTTCAACCAAATAATCCTTCCAGATTGACCAGCACAATTAGAACATTAATAAGCCATAAGGACTAAATTGACAGCTGCTAAGCTCATGATTTAATTCTAACCTCCCCTGGGTGATTGGTGCCACTACTGCATGAGGCTGGTTGGTGAGAGTTTATGGGGGTCGATTACGCCAGTCTGTTATCAGCTTTTGACAAAGGTGTACTGTGTTTCTATTTGAAGTGGAATTTGTGAATAAGTTGTACAGCTAGACAATATTTTTTAATTCTGTCTGCTTAATAGCCCATCTTGTCAAAGAAGACCAAGAGGATGCTGAAGGAAGAAAACAGATTTTTTAAATGAGGATTGGGAATTGCAATATTATCTTGTTTCTGCTAAAGATAAGATGATTTGCTTGCTTTGTGATACTACAATATCAACATTAAAGAAATTCAGTGCTCATCAGCATTATAACACTTATAAGGACCACAAATATTTTAAATTAGAGGGAGGGTTGCAAAGGTTGTATTGCAGAAATTAAAAGATGAAAAGCAAAGAGAATTCTTTCAAATAGCAATGAGACCTGGAAATAATGCCACTGAACCAACTCATAAAGTAGCTTATATACTTAGGAAAAAAAGGAAGCCATTTAGCAATGTAGAAATTGTGAAAGAATGCATTGTTGAAGTTGTAGGATGCTTAGACCCACAATAATGTTTCAAAGTACAAACAACTGCCTCTTTCAAGGAGAACCATAACTGATCAGCAGCATGAATTAGCCTTCAACTTAACAGGAAAATTTCATGCAATACTTCAAAAGGAAAATACATATTATGCAATCACTTTGGATGTATCAACTGATCCTACTGACTTGACACAGGTTTTATATTTCATTTGGGTCATAATAGAAGATTTTCTTTGCTATGAGATATTACTCACTTTGGGTACTCTTGTGAACAGAACATGGGGAATAGATATCTTCAACAACTTCAAGATAAATGTCATGAAGTTGGACTGAATTTGGTAAATTTAGTGAGTGTGTGTACAGATGGTGCACCTTCCATGACAGGAAAACATGAAGAGTTTATTGCACAGATTCAAAAATAAAATAGTAACAAACCCAGATGTTCTCATTTCTTTTCATTGTATCTTGCATCAGCAAAATCTCTGTGCTAAGACTTCTATTTTAAGTGACACTTTGCTACAAGTTATAAGTATTGTTAACTATATTCATGCAAATGAAACATGGCATCATAAGCTTCCTAACATGCTAAAGTTGAGCAATGAGGTATTCAGTGTGGATTTGCCATATCATTCTAAAGTGTTGCCTATTGCAGGGACAGGTGTTAGCCAAAATTTTATCTCTGTGAGAACAGATAGTTAAATTTTGTGAAGAACAGTATCAGCAAAGTGAATTATTGAAAAAAGATTTCTATAGAAATGAAGCATTTCTGTATGATATCATGTCAAATCAAAATGACTTGAATATTTCTTTGCAAGATACAACTAAGTCTATATATGATATGTGGCCTAAAAGCCAAGCACTTCAAAAAAAGCTATCTTTTTTGAAAACATTTTTTCTTAAAACGAAATTTTAGATGAACATTTTCCCCAGTTAGCAAAGGTCACTAATGAGCAGGATGATATATGCGGATCATTTGAAGAATACTCAGCTGTCACAGACCTATTAATTGGAGAATACAATGAAAGCTTCACTTTGAGACTTTGAGAATCATGACATTACCCTAAAATTAGCATTTCAGCCTCACCTAGTTGATGTCACCAAGGCACCTAAAGAACTACAGATGGAATTGATTGAGTTCTCAGTAGATGAGATTTTAAAGTCATTGTTTGATGCTAAGAAAGATCCAATTGCAATATGGAAAAATGCAGTAGAATACCCACGCCTTTGGCAACGTGCCTGAAAAATGCTTTCTTGCTTTTCGACCACTTATTGCTACAAATCTACATTCTCTACCTAACCCAAATCAAGACCCCCTTAAGGTCACAAATGACTGACACCCATCTAGAGGGTAATTAAAACTGTGGACTTCTGTCCTGGAACCAAATATTCAAATGCTTTCCAACAAAAATTAGACACGACAAAGTCATTAAAAGATTAGTTAACTTTAAAATTAACAAATAGTTTTCATTTTTTGAAATTATTAAGTACATAGTAGATTTTTACCCAAAATAATGTACATTTTTAAGTATATTTAATTGAAGTTTCTTGAATGTGGCCTTATTTGATTACAACTAAATTAATGGAGGCTTCCAACATGAAAAGGTTCCCCACCCCTGGGATAGTTTGAACAGTTAGAAAAAAAAACTAGGATTACAAGTTTCTCACCAGCAAACAGACTGTCAGTTGCCTGCAGAGTGAGGTAGATGGACGAATGGATGGACAGATGGATAGGTGGATGGATGGGTAGGTGGATGTACAGATGGATGAATGGCTGGATGGACATATGGATGGATGGATGGATATTAGCCTCTGAACTTGCTCTGCAGAGAGAAACTGAGACCTGTGAAAAGCAGTCGCAACTCTGATAAAATGCCTAGATAGGATTTTACATCAGTGTTTACTGACCTGAACAAGCCTTTCGTATGATATACTGATACCTGTTTCAAAGGCTCAGGGGTGGTGTTCTATCAGGAGAAAGAAGAAAAATCATGTGTGATATTTTCAGAATTTGTAGAATCCATCTAAAGGCAAGGTCCAATAGCCCATTCATAATGTGGAGCTGTTAGCAGTAAAGTAGGTTATTACTTATGTCCTGATCCAGGTGCAGTTGGTGCAGATCTGGGTTCCAGCTCTAATCCACATTAGTTTTGGCATTTATCATCAGTAAATGTAGAGGCACAGAGATCCAGGTCTTTGGCCCTGCCAGTCTCCTGAAGAGGGTGGCATGGCTGGTGGCCTGGGGATTCACTGAGGTGGGAGGCTAGACTCACAGCAGTCACAGATAATGTCACTCAAACCTGCCCAAGATAGGGAAGAAAGAAAACTTGCGAAGAGCTCATGAGATTTAGAAAAGCAGACAGCAGCAAGGGGAAAGAAATAGACCTTTCTGGTGGCAAATTTGATTGAGTTCCTGGTTGCAAGTAACTGAAAAATGACTGACAAATTTAATCAAAGGGCAATTTCTTGGGAGCTCACAGAGTTCATGAGAGGCGAGAAGATCACAGCTGGGAATTGGCAAGAATCAAAGGCACTCTGAATGGTTAAGAAACAATAAGCAGGAACAAGGCAACTGTATCAAACCTGCTGCCACCGCCACTCTGACAGGCCACGTCCACTACGTGCCCTGTGTTTGCACAAAGCCCCGGGGAAAAAACAGCTGTTTGGTGAAACATGGATTTCCATTCCTCTGAGGTTAGATTGCTCCCCTTTTCTGAGAAAAGATAATCACCTGGTTTTCTTCAATATCCACCCACCTTTTGCTGTGACCAACCTTCTAAATTCAATGAATATTGTAAAAGAAAACAAAAATCTCAGGACCACCCACCCCAACTCTTTATGCAAAAAGGAAGGTCAAACCTGGAGGCTGAGTCACACAACACCCCTTCCAAATGAACAGCTGTTACATGGATCCCCATAAGAGGGTAAAAGGCCTCAGGCTTCTACAAAGGGCTGCCTCTGCAGATCCTTCATAAGGAAACTCTTTGCTGGCCTCCCATAAACAAGGACATGCAAATTGTAACTTTGGGTCTGAAGGCTAAATCTAACTCATAAAACTAAAGTCTATGGGATTCCACACTAGTAATGTTGATTACAAGTTTATTTTTCCAGGTACAGAACAGAGAAAAGACAAGATCAATCATTTTTTCACCTACCCAGGGACATCCACGGGATTGATTCTTCCTTCACTCCCTTTTTCTCTTCAATCGTTAACCTTATTTTATATAAACTTTACATTTTCTGGGCCTCACCCCTCCCCTCCACTTCTTTTCTGTGCGACTTCTTCCCTTAAACACTGATGTTCCCAAATCTGCCTCTGGAAAAACAATCACAAATGTGTCTGTGGTTTGTGTTTTCCTAGGCATGTCCTCAAACTTAGGCTTAATAAACCCCCATTGATTGAGATCTTTGCTTCAGTCACTTATTTTGGCTTGTCATAAAACAGTAATTACTACCCTTATGTAAAGCTTGGACTACATACTGAGGGAGAAGGAGCTTGTCCATTCCAGTTTGGATTCTAGATGAAATAATTCTTTTCTACTCTCATGTTTGGGTTTGGGGTTTGTATTTATATAGTTCTTATGGTCCATAGAACTACCAAGCTGAGACACTAACCTAAACACAGTCTCTCGGTGGTAACACATCTGAGAAAATAAAATCTTTTGGTACAGCATGTCCTGAAGCCAGGCCTTCCAGACATCTTGGCTGTGTGGGTGGAGGTGTCCTTCAGGATGAGTGTGAGGCTCCCTTATCTGTTGGACGGAACTGGAGTGGAAAGGCAGTAGTGTTTGGTAAGGAGATGAGGACCTCTATTTGGGCTCTTGTCCGAACTCCACAAATGTTTGAGATAGAATCTAGGGGTTGCTTTATAAATCAGCTTTTGCTGATTACAGCCAATCTTTATGGTTTATATTGTATCTGGTCAATTGGCCTAACTCACCATTTGGTGAAAATTTCCATTGACTGTGAGCTTTTCAAAGCAAGGACAATATGTGGTTAATATGTAGTGAGATAGTATTTAAAATATTAACCAGCATGTTTCCCCTTCCACAGTTTTCTGTACATAATCTTACCACTATTTAGTCAGAGCCATCCTGTCACCTCGGGGAGGATTAGGATTGTTATTATAGGAATGCAAAGAGAAAGAAATGTCAGAGTTTCACTTTAGACTTGCAAAATAGCCCAAAACAATGACTTTGAGAGAAAGGGATTAATTATGAAGTTCAAGAGCCAGAGTCAGAGTCCTGGCACAAACAACAGATGGGAAAGAGAATAGTGGAAGAACCAGTTTTTTTACACAGAGTTTATAGAGCTTGCCTTGAGAGAGTGGGAAGACCTTTGGGATTTAGGCCTGAGAGAGTTGGTGGAGGCCCTACCAGGGTGAGGAAGATGGATATCCCAAGTAAGTTTGGAAGGATCCCAGAGAAGAAGCTACTAATTCCATCTTTGCAAACTAATATAAAGGATGGCTATTGAGACAATGAGTAGTGGCAGCTGAGTGAGCTATCTGGACTTGAGAGGCTAAGTGTGTCTTACAGAGTTGCCTTGCACCCTATGAGTGCATGGAAATGGGGCAGAGAGATTCTGAATTCTGCAAAGATACTTCGAAAGTACTGTAAGTGGGGTGATGGATTGGAGGCACTGGGTCAGGCCCATGAGGGAACAGAATTCATTCAACAAGCAACTGAGGGCCCTGCGAGCTTGTGGACATCAGAGATGCGTGGTGGTGTAGGATGGGTATCATGCAATAGGAAGCCCATCCCAGCAGAGACCCATCCTTGGGACTTTATTCCACTTACCCTCACTGCTGGGGTGATACCTGGCCCTCTATGGACCATAAATACATCAGGGGACAAGGGAAGGAAAGGGGCAGAGGGAGATACTGAACTTACAGAGTTTAATTCTAGGAATCACCAGATTTACCTAGAATTACCAAGATTATTTTCTGGTGCCATAAATTCAGTGATAGAGAAATCAAGACAATTAAAATTTACATCTCTGAATCTGTGCTCTTCAAATTCACATTTAATAATCTCAGTTCTTTGCACCCAGCGTGGTACAATGTTAATGCCCAGAAAAATGTTTGTTAACTGAGGGGAAGAATGAATGAAAATGTGACTTTTCTGATTGTCAGGGAGAGCCTACTTGGAAGCCATGCTTCCAATGCTTTAGCCTAAGGAATCCTGCTTGTCACCATGTGGCAGTACTTGCCAACCACACCACGGGGTGGTTTACACATAATGAGAACTCAGTTCAACCAGATTGCTCATAACCCAGTACTTCACTGTGAGAGTGGAAGGGTATGCCTTGAAGTTTATCTAGGATTTATGTTGATGATCCTCATTATCCAACTAGGAATTTATTTTGTTTATGTAAAATTTTTCTTTATATACAGAAAGGAGTATGAGTACTAAGGGCAGGAAGGAAAGTGGAAGATAATTCACATTTATTACGCTCTATTATATTTGTTTGGGCACAGAAGCCTTAAGAAAAACTTGTAAGTTAGTATTAGTACTGTTCCGATTTTATAATGGTTAAATTGTAGCTTAGGTTAGTACACTTGGCACTGAATAGACCTTGAAATGTTGGTTGACTGAATTAATGAATGGAAGTTGAATCACATGCTTAAGGCTACACAGGCAGTAAGTGATGGAGCCTGGAAACAGCTCTGGAGCCTATAGAATTCCACTAGGCTATGAAGTGCATGCTACAGCTGTAACCAGCTATATGGTGATTGTCTTAGTCCATTTGTGCTGCTATAACAAAATACCTATGATTGGTTAATCTGTAAGTACTAGAAATGTGTTTCTCACAGTTCTGGAGGATAGGAAGTCCAAGATCAAGGTGTCAGCAGGTCCAGTCTCCGTTTCCAGGATGGCACCTTATACTCCATGTCCTCATGGTGGAAGAGTAGAAGAGAGTGAACCCGTTCCCTCAAGCCCTTTTATAAGCCCTAATCCCATCCATGAGGTCTCTGCCTTCATGACTTAATCATCTCCTAAAGACCTCACCTTTTAATACGATCACTTGGCCATTAAGTTTCAACATATGAATTTTTGGGGGGTACATGCAGACCGTAGCAGTGATTATTTATTAAAACTCCCTTTCTCTATAGTCTTGGATCTATTAGCATCAATATTTTGACTCTACGAAGTGCTTGGGTATAAGCATCTTTCTTCAAAGCAGGAGAAAACTGGAGGGTTTTCAGGGAGAGTTTCAGGGAGACTTCAAGGTACACAAGTTGGAGGTTGAGGGACCACACCTCCTATGGCCTCTCTCTTCTCAGTAAATACGTGGACAGGTTATCTGCTATGGATGAGAACCAGGAACTGAATTGGGATAAAGATATTCCAGGGTTTAGTGTGGAGAAGACATGGATGGGGTTTGTGGAAAATGTTGAATAAATGAGTTGAATAAAAGCTTTGCAGTACAGGGGATCCTTAAATAATTTATGAGGGTGGTTACTAAACTCACAAGTTTCTGAGGGTAGAAGTTAATATTCTAAAGTCGTGGATGAGAAAACTGAGAATTTCTCAAGGTTCTGCAGGTAGTAAGTGACATTTTAGATGTGCGTCAACTCCTGTGATTGTCCATACATTTTTATGGAGTTGGCTGTGAATATTTATTTCTCAATTGATTAACTGATAGAATGCTCACTTCTTGAGAGCAGAGATTATATCTTCTTCATCTTTGTGTTTTCCTAAGTCCTTAGCACAGCATGACGTCCCAGAGAGGTTCTCAAAGGAATGGGATCAAACCTACAGGCCGAGCTCAAGGAGATATCAAAATATACAAGCAGTGATCGAATCAATTAAGACTGTCTAGAAGAGCGGTCCTGGAGGAAGAAGGACAGAGGCTCAGGTAGGAGTGTACCCCACACTCTCATGGCAGTGTCCTCCATGAAGACGAGGCCTTGTGATGTCCAGAGTGCCCCTGGCTTGTCAGGATTCTCCTTCTGACGCTGGGACTGACGTGTGCGAGGGGATTTCCTCTTCCTGCTTTTCCATGAGTCCACCTCCAGGGTCAAAGATTGACCACTCAGCTTTCTTACTCTTGTTTTTTATGATTCAGTACCCCACTTCCAGCTTTGTATACCAAGTTATTGAAAATAATAACTCATAATAGCTTAGTGGTCTGCCAATGGGGAAATCCAGGGACTTCACAATTGCAGGGAACCCGCTGGAGACTGTCACTGGGTATGCATATGAGGGCATACTTGCGTGTGGCTGTGCATGCCTGTGATGCACTCGTGTGGCTTCCTGAAAGTATGTGCACATCTGTGCAGGTGAGTGTGTGCAGGTGAATGTATATGCGTGTGAATGAGGGTGTGTGTGGGCCCAAGTCCTGTACAGCTCGTTTATTGTCCTGGAATTCGACCTGCTAGTCTGGAAGAAGGGAGAATTTTCCAGACCTTTCAGGCATAAAGCAATCTGAACCCAAGCATTGATTTGGATCTCCTAAAGGTAGTTGTGAAAATACATTGCTTAGCACCACCATGCTACTTGACATTCCGAAAGCTAAAAAAATTCTTGAAGAGCCTTAGCTTTAAAAATATTTCATGAGATCTTTAAGAGCTAAATAAAATAGTACCTATGTGTAATAATTACTAGTGCTAACTATTTGTTGTATCAGTTGAGATTGGAATCAGCTCCATGAATACACACATGCATAAATAAGGTAGCTGTTTATTTCTCAGGTAGAAGAAGTGGGATGGCTGGCAGCGTGCAGCACTGATACAATAGCCCTGGGAAGTGGTGAGGGCCCCAGGTACCATTCAGCTCACACTTCGCCATCCCTAGGTGTACCCATTGTTCTCATGGCCCAAAATTGCTGCAGGAGCTCTAGTTAGCTCATCCACGTTATACGCAGGAGATTGGAAGGGAGGAAAAAGGGCCTGTCTCCTCTTTTTAAACAGATTCCCTGGAAACGTCACAGAACACGTGGGCTTACATCTGACTCTAAAAGTTGGTATGGCCACACTAGTTGCAAGAGAGGCTGGGAAACGTAATGTGTTGAGTTCCCCTGTAAAAACTGGAGTTCTGTTACTAAGACAGCAGGGAAGAATGGAAATTGAGTGACAAGTGACAGTGCCTGTCACCTCATATAGTGCTCTTATCTCTCAAGGCTACAATCCTGCTATGTCATCCTAACACCCTGCCTGGTGGATGAGCCAGATGGTGTCAGCCCACTGAGTTGTGAGCTCTTTCAGGGAGGAACCTGCTATCAGTCTTTTTGATCCTGTCTCTTAAACTCTCTTCTTAGCTTGGTATCTGGCATATCAGTAAGTTTAAAACCCCCATTTTACAGGTGATAAAACTGAGTCAAAGGGAGATAAGGTGACTTACAATGCAGATTAATGACAGAATTGAGGGGAAGGTCAGTTTCTGCCACCGGCCAGACTCTGGCCATTGATCACCCCACAGTGGCGATGGAGCCCAGAGACCTGGCCTCTTCTTCATGTTCCTGGGGTTGGGGAGGAAAGCAATCATATACCCTTGTCTCTTAGATCCTGGGAATGCAATCATGTCGTCTGTCTGAGCAGTCGCAATTTCAATGCTGAATGACAGTTCTCATGGGACTAAGAAAAAGAGAAATAATTTTTCTATGCGTTTTTTCCCCTTTGGAGATGAAATGTGAAGGCATTCAGCATAAGGTAGGTCTTTTCAAACACACTTAAGAAAACCCCTGTTGATTCCCACCAGATTCTGGCAGTGCCCCACCCTCCAGCTCTCACCAGCCTCTCGCCTGTGGCTAAACTCTTGTTTGCTTTCGTCTTTGTGTGCAGGAGTTTCTACTAGACCTAGACAAGGTGCCAGGTGCTTTATGTACATCATTCACTTTAATTTTACAACTCTTTAAGATAGGTATCTGTTCAGATGACCTCCTACTCACCCCACTGGTGAAGGAGGACGCCCCTGCCCTGAACAGCATGAGACAGCCGAAAGCAGGATGCTCGTCACCAGCAGTTTATTCATCACAGATACAGCCCTGGGGAGGAAGATGCCTATGCTCTGCGGGGCCACGTGGGGTGGCACTCAAGAGGATGAATGTACAGGGACTGTGGGAGGCAGGCTTTGTAGTGACGGGAAGGCCATGTGCCCATTGGTTCCAGTTGGATGTGATTGGCTTTTCAAGTAGTTTCGTGGGCTGACAGGGAGGTGAAACTCATTAGGCTGAGTTAGGTATCGGGTGTGCAGCTGGTCCAGCTGGTGGGGGGGATCTACCAGGTGGGGAGCCCATCAGGCTAGAGCAGGGGAACTCCTGGCTAAGCCTCAGGGGCCCTGTGAGGCTTAAAGATGTCAGTGCAGCACATGGAATTTCAGACTTTACATGAAGTATCATTATCCCCACTTTCCATGGGAGGAACTGAGCCTTGGGGAGGGCCAAGGTGACACAGTTTGTATGATGCTGAGTTTGACACCAAAAGGCTTTTCCTTACCTATCACTCTGTATCACGTCATTATCTTACTTGAACCCCTTGCCCACCCAACTGGAGGGTATCTTGCAAATGAGGAGACTGAGGGTCAGAGAGAGAGGTGGAATGCTCCAGGTCACTCAGCTAGAGAGGGTTGTGCACTGCAGCACTCTTCACCTGCAGGGACAGTGGCCTCTGACGTTGGCTCTGATATCAGAAGAGTGGTCACAGCCCACTGGCTCTCACATCTCTGGGCAGGATAGGGTAGGTCATGACTTTGGAATGCAGACTGCAATGTCAGCCACCTTTCTGTATCTCTGCGTGTTCCCTAGAGGTAGGACAGGAGACTGGACTGAACTATTCAGGTAAGACCTTGTTTTTGGTTGCTCTGTGAAGGACTGAGACAATCATATTATTATACATCCAGGGGTGATATTCAAAATATTTAACAACTGCTGGAAAGACAGTCAGTTCTAGTTGGTCCAAACATTAACCCTTTAGTTTCTGGATGGTGGAAAGGTCTGGAGGGTCCTGGGGCAGGGGCTGGGGCAACGGGAAGGATACCCAGGGAGCTTAGAGGCATGGCTATTTACCAGTCAACGTAGCAGTGTTTTCATGTTCCCATATCAGCCCCGAACATATCCTATGGCCAGCAGTCCTGTTGCTGGATATATATCCCTCCTCCTCAAGTTCTCTCTAGGTCCATAGTGTGACATGCATGAGGATATTCATCCCAGTGTCATCTGCGGTGGTGGGAATCTGGGGCATTTTGGCATCAATTACAGGGGAGGGGTTGGGTAGCATAGCATGTGGATGATGCACAGAGCAGTGGGGATTGAGCTGAACATAGGAGACCTGGAGAGAAAGGACATTTGCATAAATTAAAAACGTACTCATTCAAAACAGCCATGCACGCTCTACATGAACACATAGAAAGAAAGGCTGTCTATCCAATAAGCACGTCAGAGTGGTGGCATATGGAAGGTGGGATGGGGATAAAGGATAAGCAGACAAAACAGAACAAAGGCCGTGCATGTGCTGATGAAGACAACATGCCATAAGCTAGGAGTGGGGTTAAATTAACCCTCTGCAACCAAGGGAAAACAAGGAAAGGAAAGAAAGAATCGGTCACAGCAGCTGACCAGCACTGTTGGCAATTCCAGCTGTGTGTGAAGAGAAGAGTGAGATGAGCTGGAGATGGGTTGAGCTGCCAGTTACTGCTGGCAGAGAGCGGGCACTCGCTGCCCACCGGGCTCCTCAGAAAGACCTCTGGATCCCTTCTCACCACCACATTTTGTTACGGTAGAATTTCCTCCTCCTTTTTGTGGTAAGACATTGTGATTCTTTTTCAAAACACATTTTAATAGAAAATGAAAAAAGAAAAAGAGGTTCAGAGAAACAGTGTCTAAAGACTTTTTTTTTAATCCTAAGAAACGAGTGTTCTAATCACGGCGCTCCTGGCTGACTCTGTGCCTGGACCCCTGGCCGTGGGGTCCCTTCCTTGCCCAGAACAGGCTTTGGGCGCTCACCTTCCCCCCTTACACTTGAGGCACAGCTGCCTCCAGGTCCCGAAGGGCTCCTACCTGCACCTTGTCTTTCAGAGGATCAGGGGCAATTTCTTTCTAGATACAGAGAAATGACGCCACGGGCAGCTCTCTCATGGACGATGTTTGCAGTTTAACACGAGCTTTCTGGAAACATGCAGGGAGACTTGAGAGTCTGTGTTGTGGGCTGGGGAGGACATGTGGCACCACTTGAGCACTGTGAGAGCCCTTCACCTCAGGATGGTGGACACTCCTGTTTCTTTCCTTCCCCGAGCCCAGGCCACACTAGACTTGTCACTCTTCTCTATGTTACCAGAGAGCAGGGGAGCACGCTTGCCAGTTCTTGCAGTCAGGGCTGAAGGAAGGCTCTGTCCTAGAGGCACTGATACTGGCAACACAGGGCATTAGCAGAATCCACGGGACTGGGGGACATGAGGATCATATCCACACCCTGATCTATCCTCTGAGATGGAGTTCAGCTGTGCGTGACAGAAACCCCAGACAATGACGGCTGAAATGAGATGTAAGTTTATTTCCCTCACATAAATGCAGGTGGTCGGGGGCTGTGAAGGGGACCCAGGCCCCTTCTCTCTACTTGCTCTGCCATCCTTATCACACAGTTTGTATTCGTAGGTGTAGATGACTCGTCCAGACCCAGCCATTTTCTCTGTGCTCCAGAGAGCATGAAGACAAAAGCGGAAAGAGGAAGGGTGCCCACCCCCCCTTCAAGGACACTTCCCAGAAGCTGAACACACACGCTCTCCTCTCGCTGCAGGGGAGGCTAGGGCTTGCAGATTTTATCTGCGGCAGCCATATCATTGGGAGGATGGCCAACTGTCCTGGTTTGCCCTGAATGGAAGGGGTTCCTGAAATGCTGGATTTTTGGTTTTAAAACTGGACAGTCCCAGACAAACTGGTGAGAGTTGGTCACTCTAGTACTCAGGTAACACTTGAAGACACTGTCACTGAGAAAGCAGAAAAGTTCCTAGGGCTATGCCCAGCCATCTCTGCCATGGAGATACTCCTACTCTTCCAGTTGGAAAGAGGGGGATAGGCCCCACATTTAACCCTACAGGTGAAGGTTACTAGCCAGGCACGGAATGCCCCCAGAGGATAATCCATGAGAATGACATGTCTGGTCTTGGGTTTGCTTTTCTGCACCTTCCCATGCCGTCTCAAGGACTTAGTCCACCAATCCACCCAGGCGTTCAATCATCTGCCTTTTCTTGTCTAAAGCATTCACTGATTATCTAAAATGGGCTCTGAAGCTATTGAGATGAGCAACACACTTAATTCCTGGCCTCTAGGAACGCACAGTTTAACTCAGGAGACTCAGTCCACGCAGGCGATGCGTGATAGCGCAGGAGTGGAACTGTAACGGGAGCTTGCCACAAAGCATACTGGGACCTAGAAGAGGAAACGACTAAATCTGGTTTGTGAGTCAGAGAAAGTGTCACAGCATGGGTGTCACTGTGCTGGACACTGGAGGTTAAGTAGGCCTTTTCCAGGTGGGCGAGGGAAGCATTCCAGGCACCGGCACCAGCAGAGCGAGGCTGGGGCGCAGACAGGGAGCACAGAGGAAAGACAGGTCGATTCTGTCAGGCTGGGAAGTAAGGAGGGTGCGAAGAGGAGGGGAGGTGATGGGGAATGAAGGGAGTAAGGCAGAGAGAAAGGAGTGAAGAGCTTGAAATGTGGTAAAAAATCAAGTTGCGACCACAGTAAGAACGATCTGAAAGACCATCTCTTAAGCTATTTTCGTGGTCTGGCTTCTCAGATGGAACCTTTACTACGCTAAAGTGTGTTACAAGAATCCACTAGTGTAATGGGGGACACACTGTGCCTTCTGTGCCCGTGCCCATGGCCCAGCTGTTCTGTGGGACTCCCTTTGGGCCATATGCAAGGGCCCTCGGAGGGCGACTCCAAGTACTTGAGGAGATCATTCCTTTGGGCCTGGAGACTTAGGCCATATTCTGTCACAGGGTTTTTTATTCTTTAGTAATTTATAAACTGTCTCCTTTTATCTATAGAAACATAAAGTTCTTAGAGCTGGCAAGGACCTTAAAGATCACATAGTCCAAACCCAAACAGAGAACCAGAGAGGAAACAGTACTAATCAGGGACAGAGGTGAATTAGAATTCAAGTCTTTGGATTTTAAGACCATAAAGATTTATGGTACTTTCAATATAAAAATAATACCGTAGGGCAGTTAAAGTAAGCATACAATAATTTCATGAAAGCAGAGGGATCGTTGTAGCAATAATGTGAGATTAAAGTATTCTAGCTAAAAATGAAATTTAATTTACTATAAGTTTAGTTCTGAGCTTCATGGAATCCAAGCAAAGACAGAGAAATGATGATTTGTGTTTTTTTTTTTTTTTTTTTTTTAAGCCAGCAAAAGGAGCATAGAAGTAAGGGATTTAAGTTTCCACCAGGAGCAGGTGGAACTGAGCAGCTCCATGACAGAGCCTTCAGTAATTCACTTCACAAACATGCAGAGCCTGCAAAGGTCCTGGGAAATGCAGGACCTTCCAGGAGCTCATTGTCTAGCAGAATATAATCAGTTAAAATCCCACATGGTAGTTGCTATGAAAGAGGGAGGCACAGGATGCTGAGGGGGTGTGGAGGACATGCACAGCCCATGATGGCAGAGGGGGCTTCCCAGAGGCTTGTGATTATCAACTGAGTCCTGTCTGAAGGGAGGGGAGTCTGCTGAGCAAAGCAGGGCTTGGCGGCTGTGAATACAGGGAGACATGATAAAGCCTGGTGGGTTTCTGGTGCTCAAATTGGCTGGAGTGATAGGCTGCTGGGTGGAGAGTGGAGATGATGAAGCCCCAACAGAATAAATGCTGCCCATGATGACTAATACTCCCTCACTCCCCACCTTCCTGCCAGAGATGAGAGCATCTTCATTCTCACCTATAGACCTGTTCCAATTTAAGAAGCAAATTACTTCCTTTTGCTTCAGGGGTAAGGTATGTACCAATCCAGCTGTTCTTCTGTTAGGTGGTATCCAACCGGTTTTCTGTCATTTGGACTTGAGTGAGAATAAAAAGCCAAGGACAGGTTTGGGTGGGGAGAGGGAAGAGAGAACACAGATGGGTAAGAGAGGGAGACCACAAAAGGGGAACAGTGCCCAAAGCAAGGGGAATATCGGGGCCTGGAAGACAGACTGAATGTGTCCCAAAGTTGGCTTGAGATGTCTCCAGTGACTCTGGGAGTCCTCTGAACCCATGGAGGAGCGAGCGCTATTGCCAGCACATGATTTACCCCTCACAGATTAATCTGTGGCTTGTCTAAATCCTTGCTTGTGGGCACGGTTAATTAAGAGGGTATGGGGTGTCAGATCACGTGGCATAAAGGCATTCTGTTGGGGTGGAAAGAGGCAGGTAGACAGGTCAGAGCATGCCCTGTAGTAAGGGAGACTGAAGTCTAGGGAAGGGGCTACATGCCCAGAGGATGTGTGTGTGTGTGTGTGTGTGTGTGTGTGTGTGTGTGTGTGTGTGCGCGCGCGCGCGCGCATGCACAAGCATGTAGGGGTGAATTCACCACTGCCTAGGCTCAACCTTAGTCAATGTTTAGGGTGAATTTTGGGGGAGCAGACATGCCTTATGGTCCATCCAGTTCTGTCCTGTTTATTATTTCATTTGCTTCACATGAGTACCCCCTGAGGGGGAACTTTTCTTATAGATGACAAAACCAGGGCTGAAAGGCTGAGTGGTTCCCACAAGGCTCCGCAGGGTGACAAGTCCAGTCTGACTGACCCTCAGGTCTATGCACCCCCCTGCACACCTGCCCTGGGATGCCAACCCTTCCATCCCCGACCTGGCAGGCTCTAAGGGGCCCTCTGACTCCCACCGTGTGTGCCTTCCCTCCCGTTCACATGTGCCGTCCAGACCCGTTGAGAAGGACCTCACTGCCGGCTCTTCTGCACTGCAGATGACTTCTGCAGTGCTTAGAGATTCTGAACATATTTCCTTCTCAAATAAACAGTGCCGGACTTTTTGGATAAACTTAGTGATTTTGAAATGATTAAATAGCTAACTGCTGGGAGAGATCTGGGAGCATTTTCCTAAGGTGTTGATAAAATATAAACACATTTTTGGAATAATCTTAGATCTTACACTAAATATGATGAATTGTGTATGAAAATTACCTTCTTCAGCCTCTTGCAAACAGCAGTGTAGACAAGTGCTTGGATTCTCTTCCACAGGAGAGGAGACAGGATTGGGGCAACCAAAGAATCCTGAGATTAGGGGCAAAGTGCCCCAAAGAGTGCTTGCAGCCACCTGCACCGCATCCCATCTTGCCTTCCATGAGCCAAACGAACTTGCTGGAGTCTGGTGGTCCCGAGGCCTCTGAGGGAAGACCGCCCTTGCCCTTCCTGTCTGCTGCTACCCTCTTCTCTGGGCCAAACCCTCCATTAAGGTGCGGGTTTCACCTCCTCTTTGAAGCCTACCAGATACAGTAAGCATTGCTCCCTTTTCTTTGACTCTCAATGTGGGTTATTGATTAAACAAAGAACAATCGGAAAATCCGCAGGTACCATAGAGCATTCTGTAAGGTCAGGAAAGTGTTTTTCACCTTTTCCATACCTCCCTTTGCCCCCATCCCCTCCCCAGTGCTTGGCTCAGGGCCTGGGACTTAAACAAAGGTGGTCTTACTAGGCGCTCGCCAAGGTGAGTGGTCAGCGGCTGCTGGGTTGGGGGCGGCTGGCAGAGCGCATGACGTGGGGTGGGATCCCAGAGAACACTGGGCGCCTACAGCTTGGAGCAGCTGGCTCTGAGGAATTATTGCATGTCTGCACAACTTAAAAATCTGCAGTTTGGGGACGGGAGGGGGAGCGCGGGGGTGGGTCCTGAGCGACGCATTTCTTCTCCTGGCTGTCGACTGAGCGTTCTCGCTCAGTGCAGAGAGGCCAGCTGTGCCTTCTGGACTACACTGCCCTCGCTGAGGTCCCGGTGTGCTCCTCAACCTCGGCTGAAGACATCTCCCTCTGACTCCCTCTTCCACTCGTCCTTCAGAAAGGAGATCCTACTCGTTCCTCTTCCACATGTGAGATGTATCTTCTTGGGGCAAATGTCCAGCCACATCTTCTGATTTGGTAAGTCGAGGAATGGGACAATCCATCTTGCTCCGCACTGTGCATGAGTGTTCAGGCAGTGGGACTGGTACCAAACATTGGCAGGAACTGGGACTGTATCCTCCTCCTCACTTTGTTTTAAAACAAGTTGGGACCTCGCGACTTCTGAAGAAAATCCGCGCAAATTTGCAAAGTGTTGCTAGGGCCGTGACTTTCAAGAGGCAGTGGCCTGAGCCGCTGGATCCGCAGGAGAGGTCACTTTTTTCCTGCGGGGCTGCGGTGCTTCCGGCCCGGGAGGGAGCGCAGGTGGCAGGCTCGGGGCGCGCTCCTGCTCCCACCCGGACAGGGCCGGACGCTCCGGGGGTGACTGTGCACTTGGGCCTGGGCGGGGGCGCGCGTCCTGCAGGACCGTGTCTCAGTCCATCCATCCATCCGCCTGTCTCGCGCTCTGAGCCCCGCAGTCCGCAACCGCCCGCGCCCTCGGCCCGGGGCGCCCCAGCTGCGGGCCCAAAGCGAGGTGGCTGGCGGAGCCGCGACCAATGGGGCGGTGGCCGAGCGACGGGCCCCGCCCCGCCCCGCCCGCAGCTCGCCCGGAGCTGCGCTCCAGCTGGGCGGGACCGACGGACTGACCGACCGACGCCGGCCGCCCAGCTCTCCTCGCCGCCGCCGCGGCGGGCGCGGGGCCGCGCCGCGAGGCCTGATCCCTGCAGCGCGGGCGGTCGGCGTCACAGAGCGGAGCAAGCCAGGCGCGTCCGGACTCCTGCAGGTACCTGCTTGCGTGCCCACCTCCCCGCGCGCTCCGGGACTTCTCCGTGCGACCCTGCAACTTTACCGCACCTTCCCCCACCGTTTGGTGTCCCAGTCCCCCGCAGTCCAGGTCGCGGGAGAACGACTCCGCAGGTCTATGCCCGCAGGAGACTTTGCATCCCGCTGGGCGTCTGGCTCCCAGAGCCCTATCCTCTGGTGCCCAGAGCCCGCCGTCGCTGGAGACCTTAGGCTCCGCCTGTTGCGTGAGCTGTGAGCAGCCGAAACGGTGTGTGGGTCCCTTTGAAAGCCGCGGGAACGTATCTAGGATCAGCTTTCGGGGCAAGGGATGGGGTGGGGTGGAGGACCGGCTGGAGGCGGGAGAATCGGTGAGCCACGGAAAGGCGGCACCTAGCGTAAGGGTATCCCCGGGGCGTTTCCTTAGCCGGGAAGCCGTTCCTTTTCTTCCTCGAGAGGAGGCGCTTTCCTGGAGCTTGTAAGTGCTTCCCAGGCCTCCTGCTCCGCCTTCTTCCCAGTCATTCCTCCCCTCCCCTTTGCCCTGCAGCGGTGCTGGGCGCCCCGCGACAGTTGCAGGAGCGCACCCAGGGCCCTTGCCCTTGTGCAGCGCTGCGCCCAGGGACTGCCGGTGCGCTCTGGGTGGGGGCGGTTTGGGGCTGGTAGGGCCGGTGAGGGATCGCCTCGGACTCTCAGCATTTGGATCAGTGGTAGCGGTGGGGATGGGTAACCCGGGATCAGGAACTCCTCTTTTCTGCTCCCCTCTGGGTGGCTGCCCGACCTCTTCAGGTGCCGGGGCTGTAAGTGAGCCAGTCCTGCCGGCAGGGGCCGCGGCGAGCCTGGCTGGGCGCCTTTCGCATTGCAGGGCTCCTTCTGCACCCCCCATCCCGGCTTGTTCCCTTCTCGACCGTTTGGCGAAAGGAGCACCTTTTGCACCCTTGGTGTCTCTCCCCCGGTTTCGGCTGGGGAAACTGGGCCAAAAGCTTAACTCAGGCGGCCCCGCAGCAGGGGCAGAAGACAGCAAAAGAACTACCTCCATCTGCCAAAATGACCCAGGGGCCCTCCCTGGTTTGCTGCCTAGGCGTGAAGGGAGGGGGAGGGGCGGAGGAGTTCCTTATGGTCCTCCTAGAGAGTAGATTTGCGGTTCCCCTGAGCTCTTGGTTTTTGTTTCACACCTTACCCTATGAAGAGAGTGAGGCAGGTGAGGAAAACCAGTTCAGAAACCTTTCCTGTCCCTTTTCGTGTATTTGCTTAAGCGATTTGCGTAACCATTCGCTTAGGACTGTATAAATTACTCCTAGTTGCCCCCCTTCTTAGACTACTTGCAAATATCTGCCCAGGTAAACAGGAAACAAGCATTTTCCTGAGCACCTGTCTCCTTGCTAAAGGCATATGCCCAAGTGCTTTGTCCTCCCCACATATCTGGAGCCGAAAGGGGGTGACATTGATTCTGTGGTTGAAATTCGGGTAAGGTGTAGGATCATAACTCCTTACCTGGGTTGTGATCTTGAAGACCCTGATGCGCTCAGTATGCATTTACAACCAGCGCCCCCGTGGGGGAGGAGGGAGCCTGCGCTCTGGGGATAGTGGAAGATGATATGGTTTCTTCCTTTGGTCTAGTTCTGTTTCTCTTTTTCACCGGAGGATTCCTTCCTTCTCTTGTCCTACTATTAAGTTTGTCATTTCAGAACTGGGAATATTTGTCAATATTGGGGATGGGGAGGAGAAGGTGATGTTGAAGTGCTTAGGAACTCTGAATCCAAAGCATGTTACTAAGGATACTTGTGGGAGCTGTTTCAATTGAATCTTGTGTCTGAGCCGTTATTGCCTGAGAAAAGCCGCTGATGACTACACCTGTGCTAAGCTTTTGCTGGTCAAGTGGATGAGAGCAAATTGGGAGGTCAGAAGCAGTCTTTGCTCTGTTCAGAAATACTAAAATATTAAAAATCCAATGCTCTGGAGCTTGGATTTGCCGGCAAAGCACCAACTAAGTATCTTCTTCATCTTTTTTTGTCTAAGAAGGAAGGGGAAGAGGATTGCAGTCCCCTCCTGTCTTCAGTGAGTTTTGACCTTCACTGTAATCCTTCGCAGACACGCGTCCCTCTGTTCCACCACACGTCTCAATCTGCCCCGGGTCTGGCATTTGGGGTTGGAATGTGTCAGCTTGGAGAGCGCAGGCACCACAGGGTTTTCCTCCTCTTCCTTCTTCTTCTTTTTTCTTTAACAGATAACATTTATTGGCTGCGTACCGTATGTCAGATACTCTGCTAGGCACTTTTCCAGGTCTTATCTCATTTAATCCTCATAACAACAGCATGAGGAAGTGAGGCTTGCCTTCTTCCCTGAAGTATTGCTGTGGGAGGCAGCAGTAGATGGTGCCTCCCTAGGCGCGCCCTGAGACAGCGGCATAGAGTGAGTTCTCACTAGCAGGAAGGACAGCTATTCAGGGTAGGTCGAGGCAGAGGGGAAAGCGGGAGTGTTTATTGCCCCAGCTTATCAGATGTCAGGAAGATGGATCTTCCAGAGTGCCACTTGTGTGAAATACCCACATAGAGACATCAGAGAACAGACTAGGACCCCGGGACCTGTGTTCCAGCCCCTATTTCTCCTTCTATTTGTTACCCTGTACTAGGCATTAAAAGCTAAGGGCTTTTTACATGTATTAACTCATTTCATCCTGATGGCGACTTTAGCAGGTGGGTTCTGTTATTATCCTATTTTAGATGAGGAAAAAGAGACAGACCGAGTAACCTGTGCAAGGTCACCCAGCTGGGGAAAGTGAATCCGGGATTCTGTCCTTGGCAGTCCGACTGCCGAGCTGCCGGGAGAGTCAGTCTTCCTCATTTATTCCTGCAGCTCCAGCACTGTGCCCTGTGCTTAGTAGGATCTCAGACTGGGTTTGTTGAACAGTGATAGCTAGAGGTAGCTTGCAGTTATCAAGTGACTTTTGGGTCTGGTATCTCAGCCCTAAAAAGAACCTTGAAGACTGCATTAGAAAAATGTTCTCTTTTCCTTTGCCAAAATAATCTGCTTTTCACTGGAATTCTGCCCAGCTGGTTAGGAAAAAAGGAAGATAGACTTTGAAGATCATAGGCTAGGCAAACATTATGTTTATTTCCAGAAAATGTGTTTATCAATATAAAAAAAAACCCAGAAAAATCACAGAACATTTTGCATACTGAGTCAAATCTGTCAAATAAGTCAACCAGTAACGAACCCAAAGTATTTATTGTGTGGGAGCCATGCACACAGTACTCCAGGCACTGAGAGCAGGCAGAATCTACAGTGCGGTCTTTGAGCTTGAACTTAAAGTGGACCTGCGGACTCAAGATCAATGAGCACGACAAGACAGAATAATACAGGATGCTAAATATTGAAGTCCTGATGACAATTAGAATGACTTGGTCCCATTTGTATGACTTATTGTGGTTTACTTTCACAGGGGACATCTCATTTCAGTCCCCAGAGTAACAGAGTGGTACGTGAAAGGCAGGGCAGAGGTTAGGAAGTCCACATTGCACATGAAGAAATTAAGGCAAAGGGAAGCCTTGAACTTATAGGTAAGCAGGGGGCTTCTGACTTCAGATCCAATGTC
Source organism: Avahi laniger (assembly GCA_963575035.1). Lineage (NCBI taxonomy): Eukaryota > Metazoa > Chordata > Mammalia > Primates > Indriidae > Avahi > Avahi laniger. The sequence continues at coordinate 47,014 of CAUYSK010016996.1, read as the reverse complement.
TTTCTGCCTCATTTCTGGGTGGTGCTGGAGGGCAGAGAAGGAGGGCAGGGAGATAGATATCAAGAGTCCTTGGAGGGGGCTAAGTTTGAATTTCATCCTGAAGCTGGCTTTTGCTTGCCAGTCTTGACTACCCAGGGTGCTTAGTGGGAGCAGGGGAGGGGAAGAGGAGTAAGTAGAAATAAGGGAGGAGGAGAAAGAGTGTTTTTTTGCTGTTTTATTTTTCAGGGACCTGCTGCTATGTGAAGCGTGGAGTGAATACCCAATTATGATGAACACCGTAACAATGTTTAGAATGTGCAATACAGTGTAGAGGCTGATTTAGAATTTCCATCCTTGTGTTTCTTTATCATTTCTCTAGATCATCTTTTGAAACTTCACAGCATACATATATTATAAAAGTAAACTCTCTTTAATAAGCTAGAAATATTTATTAGATTAGGTTATAGTATTTTTCTTTGTGCCCAAGAGGTCTCATTCCCTTTGGCATCATGCAGAGCCTTGTGCCATGATTTATTTGCTTGTAGGAGATACCATATAAATATATTCTTCAACTGCACAAATGTTGAATGATAAAGGCATAAGATCTGCTTTTAGTCAGTAATGTTACAGATAAGCCATTAATGTTGACAGCAGCCAGCTTCAGTGGGCTTGCTGAAGTCCCAAATGAATGCAGTGTTCTGCTGACAGTCTAACTGATCGGTCCACTGAGCACCTACCAGATGCTCTCCAAAGTACACTTAATGATTAACTTATGGAGCCATACCTATATTCTCTTTGCCTATCCAAATATGTAAATCGTCCATTCGAAAGCATTTGAGCACTTACCTGGTGTTAGGCACTATGCTAGGTGCTGGCTATGCTGTGGTAAAAGAAATGGATCTGTGGGGAAAGTGGTGGGGAGACTGACGTTGAATAAAGGCAGAATTTGAGTAGAGGTAAATACTCAAAAGGACTTCATGGAAGGGAGTAGCAAGAGTGGGAAGGTCAGGGAAGACCTTTCTGAGGAAGAGACACTTCATTCTGAGGGATGGGTAGGAGTCCATCCAGTGAAGAGTGGGAGGAAGGGAATTCCAGGCTGCGGATTCTAAGGCAGGGAAGAGCACTGAGCACTGCAGGAACTTCAGGAGGACGCGGGCGGGCGGGGGTCGCCGGGAGGAGTTTGGAGAAGAGCGCAGGGGCCAGATCAGGCTGTGCCCTTTAGGCCAAGTTCCAAGGGCTGTGGAAAGGAATTAATGGATTTGTAGCAAGCGAGTATCACGAGCTAATTTATATTTATACAAGATCATCTGTGAGAGCTGTGAAGAATAGATAGGTGCCAGCATGGTAATTGGGAGCCTAGTTTGGGAGGCATGTTGCGGAGGTGGGACCTAAAGCCAGGAGGGACTGAGTTGAAAAATGAATGGAAGGTGAAGAAATGCAGACTGTACACTTACAGCTTGGCTGTGAAAGGGAGCAGAGAGACGGGAGGCGGGGGGGCAGGTTTGTGTCTATGCGTGTCTCTGGAAGGCGACCTTGGCTGAGGTTAGGGAGCTGAGTCCAGTTTCTTAGTAAATTCACACATATATGTGTCTGTGTATAGAGTAATAGGACACTTGTGCTTCTAGAAGATTAGACATTTGAACCCTCGCTCTGTCTCTGTCTCCAAATATGAGCAATTTTGAGCATATCACTTGTCCTTTCCTGTAGTTTTCTCCCATGGCCTGGTTATCCTATGATTGAAAAAAAAATGCAATCTTCCTACAAATCTTGTTCTTTAATAGCATCATTTGTATGTGTTATTTTGGAATATTTTGTAAGTTGAATTAGGAGAACTATGATGGGCATACAGGAACATTCATGGTGGGATTCTAAGCATTTGCTCATTGATGATCACCAATAAGCTGCTTTCAAATTGGCTTAAATGGAGAGATCCCGGGGATAAGTGAGGAGACACCAGCCCTTCCAATGTGTTAATAGCTGGGGCAAGACCTCTTCGAGAGTCTGTGTCTCAGTAGGATCCTTCCTTACCTGGTTCTTCCTCTGTCCCCATGGATATTTGGTCAAGAGATGGGAGAAAGTTATGTCTGGTCTGTTTTCTGAGAACCCATGTGAGTTAGTCAGGGTTCTTCAGAGAATAGAACCAATGGGATGTGTGTACATGCAGAAAGAAATTTATTATAAGGAATTAGTTCACACAGTTACGGAGACTGGCAAATCCAAAATTGGCAGGGTGGGCCTACAGGCTGGAAACCCAGGAGAGTCAATGCTGCAGTTCAAGTCCAGAGGCAGTCTGATGTTGAATTTTTTCTTGTTCAAGGGAGGCCAGTCTTTTTATCCTATTCAGGCTTTGAACTGGTTTGATGAGGCCCACCCACATTATGGAGGGCAGTCAGCTTTACTCAAAGTTCACCAATTTAAATGTTAATATCATCCAAAACACCTTCACAGAAAAATCCAGAATAATGTCTGACCAAATATCTGGGCACCCTGATATTTTATCTGACACATAAAATTAGCCATTGTATCACATTTAGCAGAATGTGCTGGCCTGAAGATCAATAATGAATGTCACAGACAGTCTGATGGGCCTTAAAGGAGGCTAGAGTACCCAGTGATCAATTTCTAGTTGAAGGGAGGAGAGTGTAAATAGGGCCATAGAATTGAAAGTTACTCCAAAGATCAGTTAAGTCATTTGCTGCCTCTGGAAGACTTCTTTTGGGAATACTGACTTAAACCCTGGCAAATTAGTGTGTTGAGATAAAAGAATGCCAGCAGACTAAATTTGGGGGCTTGAACATGCTTATGTTTTTTTACTTTTATTCTACTATGGATTGGTTTGGCCTTCCTAAGCCTTGCTGGGATATGCCAAGGTGAACCTGAAAAGCATTTCCTGTGATTTACTTGATGTAAAAATGTAATTGGCCACAGATACGGGAGAGCTTCGTGGTTATAGTCTGTGGTTTGCAGATTTGGAATGAGAGGGGATGCCTGGGTTCTGGCGAGGGCATTTCAGCATTCTTGTCTGTGAAGTCAATAAATCACACCTTCTGGGCAGTATTTTTCTTGTGGGTTTTTAAGGTCCCAGTTTTTAAGTGTGGTATCTTTGAGAGGCCACCGACACAAGGCCCCCAACAACCTTTCTTTGGTGATTAGACGTTGCCTGGACAAGACGCAGCCTCTAGGCAGAATTTCAGGGTTGTGCCTCTTTGACAAAGCTTGTCTTCTCTTGGTTAAAAGTGTAAAAGGAAAGTACATGTGTGACAGTGTCCATCTATCTATCCATCCATCCATCCATCCATCCATCCATCTTTGCCGTAGTGTAAAAAGGTATCGATGTCCCCATACCCTCTCATACTCTCCTTAAATCACCATTCCTACAAAGTAACTTCTCTTGAGCTGTGCAAATTGGAATCTTGTGAAAGTTCATGTAGTGCCTGAGAACTCTGGCTTTTAAGCAAGTTCCCCAGACTCTTTGATCCAATTAGAAATTGAATGTCAGTGTGGTGCATCTTCTTGGTGATGAGTGCTGAGTTTTTGTCTCCCAGCTTCTCTAGACTTAAAATAGATCACTTTGCCTTCTCATCTGGTTTCTTTTGAACAAGGGTTTGAAATGAAGAGTTCAGGATGCACAGCTACATACTGTGGCCCTGAGCTCCAATGCGTTTGCTTCTAGTTGGATGGCTCTGTGCCATCCCCGTCACCCATGTCAGCAGAGCTAAGGACACACAAGCAGGCCCCGTTTTATAACCCTTCATTTGTAAGTTAGTGTGAGCACCTCAGAAATAATTCCCATGCAAGCATTTTTAGACACTGGGATTAGGTTTCAGACTGCCTCACCGAAGCAGTTGTAAGTCCTAATGAGTGGACAGTGAGATGGTTTTGAGGGGACCTGAACATTATGTGGCATAGAACGGAGGAGCTTTCTCCTCTACGAACGAGGCCACGGAACTGCTCCACGTACCCATCCACGCAAACACACACCCTAGAGGAGACAGAGTGCTCATTAGTGTGGACTGCTTAGCTGATATGATAAAAGTAGACAAACCACAAAAGAATACCATAGTATTTTTCCCAAATTGATGTAATAGATAACAACAATCCCCCCAAACCCTGTTTTGCACCATTCTGTTGTGAACTTTTTCAGAAAGTACCAAATTGGTTGCATGTGGAACTATTTTGAATTATCCTTTTGAAACTTAACTTGAGCAGGAAACTCACAGGCATGGAAACTTTGATTGTGAAAATCAGGTAATGAAAGCCATGTTTTACTCCAGGGTACCTGAAAAAAAAATTTTTTTTTCCAATATGTGTTCCTATTTACTATGGAGGGAGGACTTTCTCTCAGCATCGCAGAAGGAAAGTCTGCACCTGTCCAGAGATGATGCGGGTGCTCTTCCGGGGATCTCTTTTTCTTTCCTCCAGCTCAATTCCACCTTGTTCTTTATATGGAGAACTGGGGAACTCAGACAGAGGTGGGTGTATTTAGGAAATGGATTGGAGACAGGAGAGGTGTGAGAATTATTTTTAATAAGTCAAATTGAAAACTCTTTTGCCTTGCATTACCTGGGGATCTCATTATTTTATATACTTTTTCCATATTGATGAAGTATAGAATTAGTCAGAGTGGATAGTTCAAAGTATTTTAAAAAAAATCCTCCCAGGATGGCTTCCAGAAACTAGACGTGCATGTTTGTGAAGCATAAACACGTTTTTTACTACCTTCCAAATAATGGACTAGCCGCTATATAAACCATCATATTTCCTTTATTATATCTTTCAAAAAGTAAGTGAAACTTTTTTTTACCCCATGAAATAAATAGTCACTGTGACAACTTACTGTAGCAATAGACACTTGGCCCTCTGAGAATTTTGTTGTAAATATACGGAGGATTTATGGTTTGGCAAAAGCACTCTGTTTTCTTCTAGCAGCAATAAACACTTTTCTGAACTCCTTTGGAAATGCCATAACATGTCAGGTGCCCAGCTGGGTACAGAGAAACAATAGCCTAGTTAGGCATTCTCATCACAGTGCCCGGGAGCCCCCAGGAAAGGCAGTGAGTGTGAGGGCACCTCTCAAGCAGCCCTCTCCACTCTGTTTTGAGCGGGAGAATTCTTGCCTCTTACCTGTAAGTGGAACTTTCCTTTAGTGATACTTTCACCACACCTCCCACTGGTCCGCAGCGGAGCAGGCACTGACGTCACCGCGTGCCGGTGACGCTGCCGAGGAACAGGGCTCTGCAAGCACAAGGACAGGTGCCTACTTAGCAGTAGGTGTGTGTGTATGGGAAGGAAGAGAGAAAACGTCCTGGAAGAGGTGACATTGGAGCTGATTTCTTGAAGATGGGGCTAGAATTAACTGGAAAAGAAGGGAAAAGGACACTCCAATCAGAGGGAACAGCTTCAGTGAGTTTTGGAAGGGAGTGTGCACGGTGTGGCTGGGGACGGTACATAATTTGACTAGGCTGAGGCTGCGGGGTGTGGAGATGGGTGGATGTGGAGGCCAGACAGGCTGCAGGGATGGGGAACCTGCAGCCTCGGGGCCACACGCGGCCTTCTGGATCCTTGAGTGTGGCCTTTTGACTGAATCCAAACTTTACGGAACAAATCCAAAGGATTGGATTCAGTCGAAGGCCGCACTTGCGGATCTGGAGGGTGCATGTGGCCTTGAGGCCACAGGTTCGCCAACCCTAGAACTTGCTTTGTTCCTGATTGTCTGAAATTCCTTATGCTTCTTTTTTATTTATTTTTTTAAATGTCAGGAATGGAGAACTCTTTGGGAAGACTGAGTGGAATCTTTGGCCACGCATCTGTATTCTCTTCCTGAAATCCCCTAATTTCCTTTGGGCCTGTTTGAATATTGTCTTGCTGGGTGGTAATTGCTAAGGATGTCCCCAGAGGATCCTTCTGCCGGCCTCCTGCCCTTGCCCAGTATGGCCATAGGGTGGGCAGGTGGCGTAGGCTCAGCAATCAGTTGCTCTGTCATTTGGGTGACTCGAGGACAGAAGAGACCACTGGAGTGAATTCCTTCCTATGGTGGCTCCCTGGCCAGACCTCTTCCTCCGTAAGTTATTCCTGTAGTTTCTGCTTCCGGGTTCCTCAGAAGGGCCCTGGCTCCTGCTGGTTTCCAGGTGTGGCTATTTAGATTTCTCTTTGATTCTAGGAGCAACCCATAACCTTCTAGAAAAATCGTCTTTGTTTGAGTTAGTCACAACCAGTTGCTGTTGCTTGTGTCCAAAGAACCCTAATAGGTGAAGGAAATGTCCAAAGGCCTTACTTAACCCCAGAGTTTAAAGACTAATCTCATAGTCTTTCCTACTGGTATGAGAAGGGCACAGGGAGAGAACATAAGGGAATTATTTGCAGAAATGGAACAAAGATATTCTGGAAGGGGCAGAGGAAAATAGATCCCTGTAGAACAAACTTTGTTGGCTTCCCAGTATTGCTGCAGGGTGGTCCTGCTCCTAGGTCTACCTGGAGTAGGTCCAATGAGCATCAGGTAGGTGGGGGAAGTTCCTGTGTATTTACAATTATAGTCCTTGCTCAGATGACACTCAGGGCTCTGGCAATACTTAGTGATAAAAATAATAATAGTAAATATTGCCAGGTGTGGTGGCTCACGCCTGTAATCCTAGCACTCTGAGAGGCCAAGGTGGGCGGATTGTTTGAGCTCAGGAGTTCGAGACCAGCCTAAGCAAGAATGAGACCTCGTCTCTACTAAAAAAATAGAAAGAAATTAGCTGGATAACTAAAAATATATAGAGAAAAAATTAGCTGGGCATGGTGGCACATGCCTATAGTCCCAGTTCCTTAGGAGACTGAGGCAGTAGGATTGCTTGAGCCCAGGAGTTTGAGGTTGCTGTGAGATAGGATGATGCCATAGCACTCTACCCTGGGCAACAGAGTGAGACTCTGTCTCAAAAAAAAAAAAAATAATGGTAAGTATTGATGTGGCACTTACATAAAGTGCCAGCCACTGTTATAAATGTGGCGTATATATTAACCCATGTAATCCTCATAAACATACTTTGATGTAGGGACTATTATCATCTTATAATCAATTATTATTATATTACATCTATCTACCTATCAACAGGTGAGGAAACCTCAAGGAGAGATTTTAATAATTTAGCCAAGTCATACAACCAGAAAGTGACAGGCTGGGATTCTAATCAAGGCAGGCTTGTGCAGAGTCAGTGTTCTTACCTCTGGTTCTGAATTTTAGCTCCACCTCTTCCTGGCTGGGCCAGTTATTTAACCTCTGTGGCCTCAGTATCCTCATCTACAGAATGGGAGTAATAAAAGTATTTGTCTGGCATTAGGTAACATATAGTAAAACCTTCAGGTATAGTGCCTGGCACAAAGTAAGCACTATATAAGGGTTTTCTAGAAAAGTTATTTTGCGATGGACACTATGAAGAAGATTGAATGTACATACTTTATAAAGGTAAGCATGGAAAGAACTGTGACTCTTTCCCTGTCCCTGTGCTTTGTAGATGTCTTGTAGCTCTTTACAGGCATGAAGTGAGAAACGGTCGTTGGTATTGTTCCGACACTCATTTAGGGAGATAAAGCCAGAGTGCAGTTTAGTTTAAGGACATGAGTCTGGCGTGTAAGGACAGACAACAGATCGCCCCCAACAGGAGCAGAGTATGACAAGTCTTCCCAACATGGGCCACAGGTGAGCCGGGCTTGGCCTCTGGGCTGGCCACCTCTGCTTTCTACTTAACCATTCTGAATCTCGGTTTCCTCATCCATAAGTGGTAACTCATAATAGTGTCTGCCTCTCTGGGTTGACCTGGGAATTAAAGAAGATCATTCATTCATTATTTCTGCTGGGCATTAAGGATGCAAAGACTAAGAAAAAATAGGTCCTACCTTTGTAGAGCTCACAGTGCCGCGTGGAGACAGTGAGTAAATCGTTCTCAGGCAAGTTCAATGCTCTGACAGAGGCAGGGGCTGGTGTGTGGAGAGCAGTGGGTGGGAGCCTGGTTTTGGGTAGAGAGAGGTCTGGGGTCAAGAGTTGGCTCTTGAGAATATGTGTGATAGAGCTGAGTCTTGAAGGGCATTCTGAGCAAATAAAATAAGTTCAGAGAAATGGAGCTGTAAGGATTTGGGGCATTTTTGGGGAATTTCAAGTAATTCTTTAGAGCTCTAGAGTTTGAGTTGGGTTGTGGCAGGCAAGGTTAATGGATGAAGAACAGCAACAATAACAACATCTAACATTTAACTGAGCATTTACTATGTCCCAAGCACAGAAAGCTTTATTTATATTATTTGTATTATCTCTTTCTCTCTTTCTCTCTCTCTCCTTGTTTTTTTTTTTTTTTGGTCTATGAAATTCTATGTGTTATGCAGAAATTAAACTGTCAATTTCCCATTGCTATTATACTGTGGATGAATTCAGGGCAAGATGCCCTTCAAAGGATATATTTTATCATAGGCAGAGGAAATAGATAATTATTGCTGTAATTTTTATATTTTGTGTTACTTTATTTTTAATCCTCATAACTTCTCTATTCAGTATGTGATATTTAGTATCCATGCCTTACAAATGAGGAAACTGAGGCTCAGAGAACTTAAATGACTTGCCCAAAATTACACAGCTGGTGAGTGGTGAATTGGGATTCCTGCTTAAGCCTTCTGGATCTAGAGTTCATCCTAAAGGCCAAAGGAGCCATCAGAGGACCGTAAGCTGGTGTGTGGGATATAGCATAATTTGATGTGCATTTTAACGGTACCTTTAGTTTAGAGCAAAGGAAGAGTTTGAGGGTAGGGAATGGGGACAGGCCTAAGGCAGGGGCTGTCAGGAGTCTGTCATGGTGAACCAGTGAAAAAACACTGAATAACCAAATTCATGCCAAGGCAGGAGGGATGGAGAAAGGAAAGAGATTTGAGTGATGCCCAGGACATGGATTTGCTCGCCCTTGGTGCTGGCTGGGTGTCAGCAGGCCTGCGTGGCGAGGGAAAAGGGGGACTCAGGGATGATCTGCAGGTTCTGGCCTGAATGAGCAGGTGCATGGAAATAGAGGATGAAGGGACAGTTTGGACATGTTTACTCTAAGGTCCCAGTGGGACAGTCAGAGGGACATGTCCAGTAGGCAGTTATGTGAGTCTGGAATGTAGGACGGAGACCTGGGCTAGGGATACACATCTCTGTTCTGCAGTTAGATGACACTGGCCAGGGAGAAGAGCAGAGGCACAAGGAAGAGCCCCTGGAGGCTGAGGCTGGGGGGAGACGGAACAAGCTGGAGGCCTGCAGAGTGTTTCCAGGCTGCGGTTTCTTTGATTTTGCTTACAGTATTAAAACATGAAAAACAATAGTAGCCAACATTTAAAAAATTGGGAAAGTTCCCATCCAAATAAGATTTGTGGTGTTCTTAACAAATTGGGTGATGTGACAACCTGATACCCACAGATAAGGGGCAGCAGTCAGCTTGTGTCCTCTGTTGGCTGGGCTGGTGCTCTCCAACTTATCACAGTGGCCAAGTGCCCTTCTTTCGTTTCAGGCACCTGCTTGGCACCTACAGGTATTTTATTTTGTGATCCCAGATTTAAGGTTTGAGAAGAGGACACAGGGTTTCATAAGAAACTAAAAATGAGGAGTCAGACAAGTCGGAGAGGACAGAGCAAGTGGCGTTAGGAAACTGCAGGGGCAGGGAAGGTTGGCAGTGACAAATGCCATGGTCAGGGAAGTTTGATGCAGACTGGGAGGTGTCCTTTGGGTATGGCTTTAGCAAAACACTTAGCAGGGTATTAGCCTAAGAACTGTAGAAAAGAAGGAAGGATGAATATAGGAAATAATTCAAAGAAGCTGTGATACAAAGAGGAATGTGCAATTGGGAAATTTTATTGTGTGTGTGTGTGTGTTTTAATGTGAGTGACTTGAGCATATCTGTGTAAGAATGTATGTGATATAAAATAGATAAATGATTATTTATCTTTCCCCTATATTTTATAAGAACTACAAGAACTCCACTCTTAGCTTTGATTGGTAGATCATCCTAAAAGAAGTGGTCATTCTTATTAAAACAAAGCCCTTTGGGTTATAGAATGGGATGAGGTGCTTTTTATATGTCTGTGCAAAGACAGTCCTGCCAACTTTAAACCTTATGAGTGTTAAATGCATTTTTGCTAGTTTACTATGTAAGCAGCAGTGCCTTAAAATAGGCAGTTTTACATTTTAACAGCTGCAGTTTAAGTGGAGCAGAGTCCGTGTGGTGTTCTGTTACCTGCATTGACTCGTGAGTGTGTTCATTCCTTTCAGTGTTTGCCAGATAGAATCTGTGTGATGATCTTATCAGCCAGCATCACTTCTATTGCAATCTGGGATAGTGTACCTTTATTGATTTTATGCCATACCCCAATTTTTCCATTTACTTTTTTGTGTTTGTTTTATGATAAAATTTGAGTCAATCAGTAAGTTATACATGGGCATATGTTAGAACTTATCTATCTTGCCTTCGATAAAAACTGTCCTAATTAAGGAAAAAATGTATCCTCCCCATTCTCAGTGGCTGAAAACTTAGCTACTTTTCTTCTGTGGTGATCACAATTTCAAAAGTACATTTGTTGTGCTTTTTTTTTTTCTCCCAGTTAATGGAATGGGAAAGAGAGACTATAATTTGACATGGAATAGAAGCAGCCAGCAGCTAAGCTATGTTGCTCATGTCAACCAACTCATTAATTCGTTAATTATTCCAACAAATAATTTTTAAGAACTTATTATGTGTCACCTGAGGTTCTAGGCCCTGGGAATACAGAGGTATATCAAACAGACAAAAATCCCTGCACTCATGGAGCTCATATTGGAGCAGGGAAGCAAACAGTAAATAAAATAAAGAAATATACACATATGTCTATATAAGTTTAAATATATTTTAGGGAGTGATAAATCTAAGGATTAAAAATAAAACAAGGAAGGGGATAGGAAATTGTTGGGAGGGTGTTGACAATTTAGATAGGGTAACCAAAGAAGGTCTCATAGAGAAGAGATCATTTGAGTGGACACCTGAAGGAGGCGAGGAGGCATGCCATGCAATCACCTGGGAATAGGGCTTTCCAGGCAGAGGGATCAACCAGTGCAAAGGCCCTGAGGCAGGCTGTGCCTCACTTGGCATGATTAAGGATTAGCAGGGAGACCATATGCCAGATGGGAATGACAGAGAGTGAGAGGAGTAGGAGGTGAAATTGGACACATAAAATAGGGGAAGGGTGGGTGGTGGGAACTTGGAATAAAATGGAAGCCACTGGAGGGTTGAACATAGGAGTGACACGGTGTGACCTACATTTTAATCGAATCTCTAGCTAAAGGATTCTCAGCCCCCCCCACACACCTTTTTGCCATGGACCCCTTTGGTAGTCTGGGATAGCCAATGGACCATTTTTCAAAATACCACTTTTAAATGCAAAAAGTAAAAGCTATAGGTATAAAGGAATCCAATTGTATTGACATATAGTTATCAAAATAGTAAGACTAATTTATGATTTAGCAATATATGTGCTTCTTTATTAATTCATTAAACACTAGTAAAATCTAGCAGTAGGCCTATAACTACTGTGATTCCAGAGTAATAATGAGCATAAATGATATTTGGAGATATTTGCAACAATTCTGGTACGATATGAAATTATTCACCGTTCTATTGGCGTGAAGTCATAGGTGCTGCTAATACACACTGCCTTGGGCCAATGCCTGCATTTTTAATGGAAGGAATTGCTAAATTTCAGTTAGAGATTAGTGAAAATAAAGATTTTTTTCCCCATCTAAATTCAAGGACCTCCTGAATTCTCAATACAGACCCCTACTCTGACTGTTAGGTAGAGGACAGATTAAATGAAATCCAAAAGAGAAGCGGAATGAACAAATGAAGTGTTGCCAGCGTTTCTGTCCTTGTCTGTATTTCATTCGGCACTAGTGGAATTCCCTGCTTACCATTTCGAATCACTGGAATTCCCAGTGGACTGGCGTACCCTGTGGCAGCTTCTAATTTTTCAGGTGTCCCAGGGCAGCAGTAACTCCAAGAGGTCTTTGTATTTCTCTGACTGATTCCCTGTGGTTAAGTTGTTCAGGGTGCCTGGAGTGTGATCCTCTTGTATCCACAGAGTCTCTGTATGGCCACGTGCAATCCATTCTGCTCTCCCAGGGACAGCGCCCACCTTGGTTATTCCTAGTTCACAAAGATATGGAGAGTTCTTTCTATTCTAAAAAGAAATAATCTATATAAATATCTCCAGCTTGTAGAACTACCTGCTATAGCCCAATTCCACTATTTTCTGCTCTGTCCGTACCACAAGCTTTTTTGCCACCATGTCTTATGTGTTCTTTCCTCTCCTTGAAAGAGAGGAAACCCTTACCTGTCTCCTTTACTTGTTCATATTTGACCTCAAGGCTTAGCTCCAGGTGCTACCTATTCACGTAGCTGTCCCTGATTTCCTATCCCGAGGGACTCTTTACCTCTTCTGAACTTTCTCGAAACCTTCTCTGTACCTTTCCCCGTGTTACCTGACGTTGCATCTTGCGGTGCAGGTATTTATTATTAATAATATTTACCGTCCTATATGTTCTTCTAAGCTCCTATAAGCTCTGAGGGCAAGATCCATGGTACCTTTGTCCTCCGTCATTCCCAGGATAGCATCTGCCACAGAGCAGCCGTGAGCCAACAGCAGCCGCTCGTGATTCCTGCCCAGGACACGGGAGCGAGCGTTCTGCTGGGGTTCTTTCTCCTGCATATCTGTGAGTTCACTTAGCTTCTGTCTCACTCCCTCTTCTCCTCTGCCCAAATGCTGACTAAAGCTGCTTATGAGCTTTTATTTTTCCAAATAGAAATAATGATTTTCATCAGTATTTTATAATACCTACTCATTTAAAGAAATTCACACAATGTTGAGCGGTATAGAATAGAAAGCAAAAATCACCACAAATTCTATTATCCAGAAAGAATACATGTAACATTTTGGTGTATATTCTTATAGATTTTTTTTTCACTCTAAAAAATCAGACACTTTATGAAGATGGACTCATGCCATATATTGCATCATAATTATTTTCCTTTTTTACTTAACATATTGTGACTGTTTTCTATGGCTCTAAAGGCAGTCGAGCGTCATGGTCAAGAGAGTGGCTTTATTGTTTGAGTTCAAATCATGGAGTTGTCGCTTAATAGCTGTTGACTCCAGAGAGTCAGTTAACTTCACTATTTCTCAGTTTCCCATCTGTAAAATGAGTGCAATCAAAACACTGCTTGTACAAGTGTTGTGAGGATTAAATAGGTTCAGACATGTAAACACTTAGCACAGGGCCTGGCTCAGTATATGGGAGCTGTTGCTGTGATTATTTCAGCAATTTTAATGCCAAAGAGTATTCACTGCATGGCTACTCCCAATCTATTTACTTACTCTCCTGCTGATGGACATTTAGGTTACCTTTGACTTTTTACTCTTACAAATAATTAATTATGCAGTAAACATCCTTGTGCATACATCGTTGAACACTTGTCTGACTCATTTCCTCAGGATACGTTCCAAAATGTGAAACTGGGACTTTGTGATACACATTGCTGCAATGTCCTTCCAGAAGGGTTTCCTTTACCAGTTTACACTGCTATTGCCATTGCCCAGTGTGGGTTTTCCCTGTGCCCTCCAAAGATGCTTGCTTTCAGTTCCTCTTTCTGTCAGCGTGTTAGTGCAGTCGTTGATATGTCAGCCATTGAAAACATGGAGACAGATGAGGCTGGTGCAGGGTCTCAAGTCCCCAGTTGGCTGATTTGCCTGCCTGTTTCCTGGTTGTAGCCTGAGCCTCTGTCTTTAGCCACCATGCTGTAGGAAGATGACGACAAGGTGGATGGGGCCAGGGCAGTTCATTCTGGGTGGCAATTGCATGTACCACTCAGAATGACCACAGAACCCTGTCAACACTCAGGTATAACCAGGCTGGGGTGGTGTTTCCTCCACTGTGCACACCCTTCCCCAGGGCAGCTCTGGGTCTGGCTGTCTCTGTTTTCCTTTCTGTGGATGGTTTTGAGAAGGTGACACAGCTGCATTCCTGCTGCCTCCTCTCTGTCCCCCAGGGGAGATTGTCTAGAAACACAAAACCCAAGGAGAGGAAGGTGGCATTTGGTTACTCATGCATCAAGCCTTTGGGATTTCTGGAGATGGGATTGCATTTACTCATTCTGAATGGCCAAGAGAAATATAATTTATAACTTTCAAAAATAATTTAGAGGCGTTGCTTTAAAAGCACTTACTAGTTAGTCCCTGAATATATTAGACCCTGAGAAATTTTCATTTTCTTTTTGGGACAGATTTAAAAAATCATGTTAATTCAAGGTACTTCTTGAAATTTGATAATTTAGGAAAAGCGAGTAGTTCAGGGATAATCTTAGTAATCTACTATCTGTATCTGCTGGAAGATGTATGGTTCTGATTGCTTTGGATTACAGGATTTAAACATCGTAAAATTTTTCTAGCATACTAAATGCAATTACGGCAGTCTGATTGTGATATTTTAATTTTATTTCAGAAAAAAAGCACTGAGTGACAGTTGTCATTAGTTAAGCAAGATAGAGGCATGATCGAATTTTACCTTCAATTATTATTTGCTTAATTTCATTACTCTCTGATTTTATTGAAAATTGATCTGTGATTGACGAATAGCGGCAAGACTATGAAATTGACATGTATGTGCCTTTTTCCTGGGACATCAGTGAGTGTCCACAAGATTGGAGCTTTGGTCAGGAGTGGATGTATCTAGCAGGAGCAGTGCTGCCTGCAGAAAGTGGTAGCAGGTTGTACATGTGAAACGAGGTTAGTGCATGGGCACAGTATAGCATTCTGGCACTGAAAATGTTAGAAAATTTAAGACAGACTGTCTTAGAGAAAATCACTAACCTTTAGACTCAAACTGTATGAAGCATGCTTTTGAGTTTCAACAAAAGGTTAAACTTGCTTTTACCTTTCCTTATTTTAAGAATTTTGGTTGTCTGACAATGGAAATGCCATGACTGAATTGTAAAAGAACAAGTATTGGGGGAATATCCTCAGCCGCTGTCAGCAGATGAAGTGTTAGTACAATTTGTCATTCCAAGCTTTCTGAGATTTTAGCTTCCAAACAGGTGTCTAAGGTCCTTTTACTCTACCTGTAAGACATTGGTTCTCAACTAGGGATGATTTTTCTCCCCAAAGGACATCTGGCAGTATCTGGAAATATTTTTGGTTGTCATAGCCTTGAGAGGGGCTGTACTACTGGCATCTACTGGGTGGAGGCTAGAGAGACTGCCAAACATCCTACAGTGCATAAAACAGCCCCCACAAGAATTACCTGGCCCCACAAGGTCAATAGAGCTGAAGTTGAAAAACAACTCCTGTAGAAGTTTCCAGGGTCAAGGATGTCTCCAGGAAAGCTGGCTGGCTACCAGGAAGGTGTTCAAAGGTGCTGTTTCCCTGGTAACCTTATTACAGGTAGGGAGGGGTTGGCTCTCTCGCAGCCTTGCAACTTCAGAAACTCATTCTCAGGTGTCCCTGAGCTGATCAAACTCTAGGGGGTTAACTTGCATCAAAACTCACAGGAAACTGCATGAATAAACCTCTTCCTGTCTTACTAAATTCCACTAGTAAACAGAATTAGTGGACAAAGTAGGCACTTGTGTTGACTACAGAGCTCATATGCTCCCTGTCAGCAAGATGCATGGAGATCCAAATCACCAAGAGGTGCCTTGGGGAGCCTGGAGTCAGAAAAAGGGGATGTGTTTTGGACGTTTAATGATACCTGAAACTCTGAGGTCTTGACACTTAAAACCCCATTCTTGAGATGTCCCACCATCAGGTGGATGTGCTGGATCTTCAGGATAAGACCCGTCTCCTTTAGCCACTGCTGGGTTGGGTCTTGGGAACCAACTTTCATATTTCACACTTTTCTTCTCTGTTTCCACTACTGACAAACTGCCTTTCATTATCCATACTGATCCTTTTCATTAATTTACTGCTTAGTCTTGTTGGCTCAGGGGAGAGGAATTGTTTCAAAAATATCTGTCAAGCACCACTGTGTGACAGGGATAATCAATATGAAGAGTGATATTAGGACACTGTTCCTAACTGGAGGCTTTCTCTGTCTAGTGGTAGCACCGATGTGACAACATTTCAGAAGACTGTGGGCAGCACAGTGATGAAGACACATGGGATTCTCTGTGTGCACATACAGAGGACACAGAGCTGGGCTCCAGTGTCACTAGCAGTGTCTGCTTTGATCTATCAGGCACTGATTTTATAGTTTTTGGAGGGCATCTTACCCCTGTGATTCCCAGTCCTGGGAGAAGCAGGGGTGGGGAACCTGCAGCCTCGAAGCCACTTGTGGCCCTTCAGATCCCCAAGTGCAGCCTCTGGACAGAATCCAAACTTCACAGAATAAATCCCTTCATTATAAAAGGATTTATTCTGTAAAAGATGGATTCAGTCAAAAGGCCTCACTCAAGGATCCAGAAAGCCTCGTGGGGTCCTAAGGCCTCATGTAGGGAGTTGCCATCACCCTTGTGGACGATGTGCTGTCCCTGGGTTCTCTTCCAAGAATAGATGTCAGGTCTCTGGATGATGAAAGAGTCCAGTATGCCACTTAATCTTCACCTTTCCCTCTCAGTAATGGAGGCAGTCATTTCATACATTTTTGGATGCCTGCAGTCAACCCATCAGGAAATATAGCCAGGGCAGAGGGGAGTGCAAGGATGATGCAGAGCTATTGTGAAGAGAGGAATTCTGCAGAGGGTAGCAATTCTTGAGTGAACTTGATGTGTTTTTCCAGGATCCTGCTGAATCACTCAGCAAAATCAGAAACCTGTTAAGTGCTAAGTCACAAACAATGCACCTTTCTTCTAAACAGGCCAGCACTGGTCAGGATGGTAGGAGCACAGAGAAACAGAAACATTGGATGGAGTTAAGCAGAAGGGGAGAATATGCTGGACGTACACATTTTTCTTCCCCAAAGCCTGCTGGTTTGGGTCATGTTCTGTCCACTTCCCCGGATCCTTCCTTGACCTCCCCAACAACTAAGAGGGCTCTTGATTTCCAACACTAACTGGAGTCAGGTAGACCTACCTGAGTTTGAATCCTGCTCTGGTACTCCTTAGGTGTGTGACTTTGGACAAGAAGCTTCTGTGTGCCTCAATGTCCTACCTATAAAATGGTACTAATAATACTTAGCACTTAACAGTAGCTGAGGAGAGAGGAGATATATGCAAAACTCCTACAAAGTTTCCTGGCTTCTTGTGGGATGCTGAAAATGCTAGTTGTCATTTTATGTTGAGAAGTCATACTTAGGATGTGAATGCTCTTAGAGAGTGTCAGTTGACATAAATTCACAGTAAGAGGCATTGACTAGTGTTACATCTTTTCTGAAAATCCAGTTTTTGGATAGGATTCATGGTGATGGAAAATGGGGCAAGGCACAGGAATTCTGAGTTTTGCAGGGAGAGAGAGAGACTGGCATTTATTCTTCAGACATTGACTAAAGGCCCAACAGGTACCAGTGTCTATATAAAGGATGCACTTGGCTCACCTCTCAGTGTGTCCCTGAGCCAGCCCTGACCTTTCTGTGGTGATCTAGTGCAATGAACTTCTAGGCAGTGCTTGGAGTTTCTTGGAAGTGCTGCGTAGCCTAAGTATTTGTTATTTTTTTCTTCAGTAATTAATATACTGATATCAAAGCTGTTTTCAGTTAATTATCTCCCAGCCAGGTTAATCTTACCTTCCCTTAAAATGTGCCACATTTGGAAAGGCATCTGATAGGGAAAGGAAGACGTATGTGTGTACTATATCCTTTTTAAAAGGTGCAGCATCATTTCTGTGTTTCACTGGAACACAAATATCTGAGGCTGAGCCAATGGTTTGCTACTGGAAGATTGTGGAGGAGGAGAAGGATGAGGAGGAGGAGGAGGAGGAGGAGGAGGAAGAGGAGGAGGAGGAGGAGGGGTGGGGAATTTTGGCTTCTGAATTGATTTTATTTACTCCTGTTGAGATTTCTTTACCTCCTCTGCTAAGAGTTCCATATCGGAAGTTCAGTTTAGGTGGAGCTGCATTTTACTTCTAGATCATTCTTCATTACCGTCTATCTCTGCTATAGGTGGGAATTTACCACCCTGCAAAGCCCGAATGAGCCGAAGGATTGCTCTGCCTGCTGGGACCAACTCAGAAACTGTGTTCCTGCTTTGCCCCCTGCCCCCGCCCCCTCAGTGTTGTTAGGACATCATGACTTGTTTATTTGGTTTTGGGCCTGTGAGCTCTGGGGGTTTGGGGGTAGACACTGCATCTGGTTTGTTTTCCCAATGCCTAAGATAACTCCCAGCTGATCTTAAACCACAATGACTGTTTGTTTAATGACTGATATAGCCAGAGGCACTTCTTTCATGTCTTTTGCTCAGAATCAATATGTTTTTCTTCTTTTTTTCCTCCCCCTTTTGCACCTGGCGCTGATTGGAAAACATGAAAATCAATGGATGGATGCTTTGATGCTAGCAGGCATCAGTGGGAATGCCTCAACATGAGACGAGACTTAACCTGGCTGGGAATCTGCATTTTTTTGCTTTCTTCAATTTATTCAGAGAGAGAAACTGAAATTTGTCTTTTTGTTTGCTTTGACGCAGACTTAAAACACCCTTTCCCCCAACCACACACAAATTAACCAGAGGATTCCGTGTTAGCACCCGTAGTCATTTCTAATGTGTGAAATATAGCAGTGGGCAAATACGGCAAAATTGAATTTGGCCAGCCTTTGAGATCTATTGATTTCAAATTAGAGCAGCAGTGTTAATTCTATTAGAGCAGTAACACCCAGAAGTTGTTCTCTGAGATGGATTAAAATTTGTTCATTTAGAAGCTTGTAAGTATATCATTGATGAATTAGCTGGGAGAATAACACTCCTATAAGAAACTGCATGGGAGTGAGTGACTCTGTCTAATTCTAGTGCCTGGTTTTATCTTCGGATGTTTCACTGGCTGGTGCCAGTGGAGAAATCCCAAGCATTCTACTACAGTTGAGTTACAAGAGTCCTGAGATCTGTGTCTCTGCGTAGCCACCTGTCCCATGGGAGTAATGATTCCACAGGGGGATAAAGACCATCTCCTGCATGAGAAATCAATGGGGCTCTCAGATTTGGGTCTAATCTATAAAGTGTCCAGACCACAGAGTCTGAGGTAGAATGTCTTGGGTGTATTTCCTCCTTGAAGTTACAACTTGGCAAATGGTTTTTTCTGCAGGTGAGAGTGATTTTTCAGCAATTGCTTTGGCCTGTACAACCAGAGAACAGGATTCTCCCTTTTGGCCACTAAATGCCTATGTGCACCACACGGTCCAGTGAGGGGAGAAGGGTGGAGCTTGTTGGATGATGATGGACGTCCCATTGGGCAGGATGAAGGCAGAGCGTCTGTCATCACCACCTCAAGGGTAAGAGTCACCTTTCTCTTTTTTATTTTCTCTGGTACATATTATTTATTCAAGGAAGAGGAGAATGAATCTTATGGTATAGTGACGAAGGTGAAGGGCAGACACCAGGGAGACTCTTCTGATTGTCACATCACTGGGCAGTTGAGACAGACGACTAACGGGGAAGGCGCCAGGTGAGAAGGAATAGACTGACGTTGTGCTGAGGGACATCACAGGCCACTCTAGAAAACTCTGTAGTCCACATTCCCTTCTTCTCCCTTTTTTGACATTTGTGATTCAGACTTGAGAGAGTGACACTACTATGATAGTGATTAGATTCCTTTTGTGTTCATGTGATCCAGTCTGGCTTAAAATGGGTGTCATGGAGCAGGAATTGGTCAGTCTGGCTCAGGTCACAGACCAGGTAGCTTATCAGAAGTATGTGGCCCAGAAACACATCTGTGTTTGAACCACATAGTGTTTAAAATGTGCTAGATCTATTCTAACTAAACTCAAGATATCCCACATGATAATCAAGATTTCCAGATTCTCCTGGAACACTGAATGCTAGATATGTCTATATTGGTTCTCTGACCCCAAAAAGGACTCTGGTGCTGAGTAGCCTCTGCTTCTTAGACAAGAGTGGATAGTTCACCACAGTCCCTGACCAGCCCACTTCATTCGTTTGACTTGGTTGACCACTGGAGGTATTTAATTTTGCCATGTTTGATCTAGATCATTCTTCTAGCTCTTTGACAAAAGCAGTGGTAGCTTTTGTTAATTCCTACAGATAAAAGCAAATATCTTTTATTAGACGATGGGCAGCAGTTGGCATAAGGGACTATAGCTGTAGTGAGGACAGTGCATGAACTCTTCCGTGGAGGAGCTTAGAGTCTAGGGTAAGCAGCCATCAGACTTGTGGTGAGTACAGAGATTTGCAGAGACTATTCTAATACCCTGTGATGTGTGCTAAAATAAAGGTGTACACAACAGGCTGTGGGAGAAGGTGAGTAGAGCGAGGGAGGCAGAGAAGGAAGAACTGTTGGCCTCGATGCATTCAAATTCTCCAAAACTCCCTCCCCAGACGCCAGAGCTTTCCTGGTACAGACATCTGTATGTGTCTCCATGCAGCCCGGCTCAGCTGGAGATGTGATGGAGCAACTACAGCAGGGTTAGGGGCCCCTCTTGTGGCAAAGTTCACATTTTTCCTGTTTCTGTTTGAAAAGCTATCATCTGTGATTCTTTGCTTTTTACAAAGAGGACAGCGTTCTGGCTGTTTGGCTCACTAAATCACTCAGCCTTCGGAGCAGGACTCTGCTTGGAGATGAGCTGTGTGAATTACAGAGATCCCTGGAGCTTCAGAAAAGGAGCAGTTACACTAAATAGAGATCGAGAGGGCATGAGTACAAGTTTAACATAATTGCACCAGTTGGAGGGAGCAAGAGAGGAGGGAAGGGAATAGGGCCAGGAAGGGGCTAGGGAGAAATACTATTATGTCACTCTTCAGAATGAAGTTTTACATGAGTCTTGTTTTTTATGTTTCAAAAGACTTTTGCATTTGGTATTTAATATTTTATCCTCAAGTTGGGTTTATCATCTCCTTCCATGGATCGAGAATCTACCTACCCAAGGTCATGTGGCGGGGAATAGGCAGTTTGAGCACAAGTTTTCTGAGTCCTGCCTTTTGCTCTCGCTAGTTGCCTCTGAGAGTTCAGTATGAATAAGGGGACACAGTGGGTTCATTTTGTTTAGCTCAACCTTTACAAGTCAGATTCAGGTTATGAATGCTCTGAAATAGGGTGACCTGGGACCCTGGAGACCGCTGGGACCTGTGCCATTGCTGTGTTGTCAGCGGTGGCCTTTGCTGTCAGAACACAAACCCAGGAGGGGGTTTTCTTGCCTCTTTGGTCAGTGGGACTCACCTTATACATCAAGGCTTCCTCAGTGGCCTGGGCTGCACCACTTGGAAGGCTACTGGAGGGAATGTCCCCACGTAGGAGCCTCTCATGTCCAGACAGTGCTGTATAAGAAGATCATCCCGGGGGGAGACGCCTGGCGGAAGGATGCTGAGGAGGAGACATGGGTGTGGCTTGAGATTGAGTTTAGCTTTTTAATGTTGTTTACATTTACATAATTTTATTTTGTATATCCTCACGTGGCATGGCCAGAAATTGAATTTAGCATGACCTACCCTATCAAAAACCTAAACAATTTTTCTTTTACATTTAATAGAATAAAATAAAACCCTTAGAAGAATGTTCCATAAAGATGGCAACAGGAATTCTGAAAATGTCCTATTTTTTTCTTCGATGAAAGGACTAATGTAGATTTTTGGACAAGTGGGCAGAAAAAACGAATCTAGGTTTTTATCTACTTTTATGGAACTGATTTTAAAAAGTGGTTCTGTTCAATAAGAGAAACTGGCTTGTATTATTATACTTTCTTTTCTGAGCAAAGCAAGTGCATTATCAAAGATGGTCATGTACATGTGTGTACATATGTGTGTCAGCCTTGAAAAGACACAGTTTCGAGAGTATTTTTTTTAAATGAGTTGAGAGCATGAAGCAAAGAGAGCAGGAAGTGGACTAAAAGGAAGCGAATAAGCGGCTTTGAAAAGGCTTTACAGGGTGCCAGTTGTAGAGAAGTGAGTCAATGTAGTTTTCCTTTTAATCTGCCAGTGAGTATTTTGGATTTTTGACATCTTTTTCTTTCTTTTCAATCTTATAAACACCAAGAGACGCAAGAAGCCCAAATACTCTGTGTGGTGTTCTCACCATGAGTGATTTGGGTTGATAGTAAGTAGGTGAATCGATACAGTGAGCCTAAGCTCTTCTTGAGCAAGAGAATGAAAATAGCAACTGGTTCTTCTCTTTTGCAGCTGAATGCTGAAGCCTGATTTGAGAGACCATGTGTCGACAGCACGCTAATAATGTCAATGCCCCTACAGAAGTCTATAGCATTCTTCAATGAGAATGGTTGAGAAAAGTATGCAAATTTGAATATTAGCCAGTCTCTACTTCCTCCCACTTTTTAAAAGATTTAAATGCTCATATTTGAGGCATAGTAGAAAGAGTTTGCCCTAGCAGCTGGATAATGTTGGCCAAACTCTGAGCCTTAGGTTTCCCCATTTGCAACACGGAGTCTAAGATCTACTGCTTAGGTTTGTTGAAGAATTACAGGAAATGATTCATTCATTGATTTATTCTTACTCATTGCCGGCTAGTTGCTAGCAACTGCTACTTGCTGAGTCCCACTGGCCATTCATTCATTTATTCCTACTCATTGCCTGCTAGAGTCCGTGTACTGCACCACTTGCTGGAAACAAAAGCGAAAACAATCGTGTATATGAAAGCACTTGCCACACTGCATGGCCTAAGTAAAGGTGCTTAGTACAGTTTTCTTAAAACACTTTTAATAGAGAATCTTAACATGTACAAAAATAGAATAATACATTAAACTCCTGTGTACCTAGCCATCACCCACTGCAGCAATTATTCATTATTACCCATGGCCATCTTGTATGATGGCCTTCCCCATGTATTATTATGAAATAAATCCTGTACATTGTATAATTAAATGTATAAATATTTTACTATATCTTTTCAAAAGATAAGGATTCTTTTTTAAGAATTTAAGTATAATACCATTAGGATCCTGAAAAATTAACAATAATTCTTTTATATTATCAAGTGTCTAGTTGGTATTCACATTTCTCTGATTTTGACACACACACGCACACACACACACACACACATACACACATATAGATAGCATTTGGCTTGTTATAATCAGGATCAATACAAAGTCCATACTTTCTATCCTCTTGATGTGTTTCTGATTTGATCTGTGTTATTTGTCCTGTATGTTTTTTCATAGTCTGGATTTTGCTGATTGCATCCCTGTGTTGTTATTGAAATCCTCTGAAATCTTTAGTTCACTAAAATCTATTTTATTATATTAGGCTTGATCAATAGGTTTGGATATTGTAACTCTGATCTCCCTATTTTGAAGTTCCTTGTTAACTTTTTATCTGGATTTTAGCAGCCATTCATGATAATTGCCTAGATCCATTATTTTATTATGAGTTGCAAAATGTGAGATTTTAATTTTCATTCCTTCCTTATTCATTAGCTGGAATCCTTTTTTAAATGACAGTGTTATCGAGATATACTTCACATGCAATAAAATCTGCCTTTTAAAAGTGCCTAATTCTGTGGCTCTTAGTATATTCAGAAGACCATACAATCATTTAATTCCAGAACATTTTTATCACCACCAAAAGAAACCCATACACATTAGTAGAGTCCATATCTCCTGCCCCCAGCTCCTAGGGGCACTAATCCACTAATCTGCTTTCTGGGTTTGACTCTTCTAGATATTTCATATAAATGGAATCATAGAATATATAGCCTTTCTGATCTGGCTTCTTTCATTAGCATAATGTTTTCAAATTATGCATGTGGTAGCATGTATCAGTTCTTCATTTCTTTTTATGGCCAAATAATATTCTGTTGGATGGATATACCACATTGTGTTTATTCATTCATCAATCGATGGACATTTGGGTTATCTCCTCTTTTTGGCTATTATGAATAATGCTGCCATGAACATTAAGTACACATTTTTGTTTGAATATATATGTTTTTGGTTCTCTTGAGATTCTACCTGGGAATGGAATTGCTGGATCATATGGTAACTCTGTGTTTAACTTTTTGAGGAATGGGTCTACACTGCTTTCCAAAATGGCTGCACCATTTTATATTACCACCAGTGACACACAAGGGTTCCAATTTCTCCACATCCTTGCCAACACTTGTCGTATTATGATACAACACTTGTATTATTATTATTTTTTGACTGTAGCCATCACAGTAGTGTGAAGTTGTATCACACTGTGATTTTGATTTGCATGTCCCTAATGTAATTTTAAAAATTCTGTTAGTATTTTTATTACCTTGATTGATTTACATATGTTAATTCAACCTTACATTACTGAGGTAAATCCCACTAGTTATGGTGTTAATATATCATCCTTCTTATATATTGCTGGATTTTATTTGCTAATGTTTTGCTGAAAATTTATGCATCTATATTCATGTAGATTCATTCTATCCCAGTATTCATAGGGGATATTGGTCTGTAGTTTTCTTGTGATATATTTTTCTAGTTTTGGTATCAGAGTAATACTGGCTTCATAGAATGAGTTGGGAAGTATGCCTCTTCTGTCTTTTGGAAGAGTTTATGAAGGATTGGTGTTAATTCTTTAAATGTATAGAATTTATCAGTGAAGTATCTGCACCTGAGCTTTCCATATGGAATTTTTTAAATTACAAATTCAATATCTTTGTTTGTTATAAATTTATTCAGATTTTCTTTTTCTTCTTGAATCGGTTTCCGTAGGCTGTATCTTTCTAACAATTTGTCTGCTAGGTTATCTAATTTGTGGACACATAATTGCTCACAGTATTTCCTTGTAACTCTTTTCATTTTTGTAAGGTCAATAGTCATGTGTTCTCTTTCATTGTTGATTTTACTAATTTGAGTCTTTTCACATTTTTTCTAGGTAAGTCTAGCTAAAGATTTGTCAATTTTATTGATCTTTTAGAATAACCAGTGACTTTCTGATTTTCTCTATTTTTATTCCTATTCTCCAAATTATTTATTTCTACATTAATCTTTATTATTTATTTTTTTTAGCTTACTTCAGATTTAGTTTCTTCCCTTTTTAGTTTCTTAAAGTAGAAGGTTAGTTATCCATCTTGTAATATAGATGTGTACAGCTATAAAAGTTCCCATAAGCACTGCTTTAGCTGCACCTTATAAGTTTCTTATGTTGAGCTTTCATTTTTGTTCATCTCAAAGTATTTTTATTTTATTTTTTTAATTTTTCTTTTATTTCAGGAAATTATGGGGGTACAAACAATTTGGTTGCATGTTACGACTTTGCCACATCCCCACCATGAATTGAGACATGCCTTTTCCCCCCCTACAATGCTCACAACTTCCATTAGTTGTGAGTTTACCCACCCCCAACCTCTACCCCCAAAGAATATTGTAATACCTTTTTTGATCTATTTGTTATTTAAGAGTGTTGTTTAATTTCTACATATTTTTGAATTTTCCACATTTTCTTTTGTTATTGATATCTTTATTTCATTCTATTGTGGTTAGTGTACATACTTATACTATTTAAATACTTTAAATGTGTTGAGGCTTATTTTGTGACCTATCATGGTCTACACTGGAGAATTTTCTATATCCATTTGAGAAGAATGTGTATTCTGCTGGTGTTGGGTGGAATGTTCTATAGTTGTCTATTAGGTTTTATTGGTTTATAACATTGCTCAAATCTTTTTTTGTCCCTATAAATTTTCTGCCTAGTTGTTCCATTTATTATTGAAAGGGAAAGGGAGATATTGGAATCTCCAGTTATCATTGTCAAATTGTCTATTTCTTCCTTCAGTTCTGTTAGTTTTTGTGTCATGTATATTTGTGTCATGTATATACATATACATATATATGCATATATATAGAAACATACCCACAGGTAGAGCCCCAAATATACATGATATATATATATATATGTGTATATATATCTATCTGTATATATATGTGTATATATATGAAAATATATAAAATTCTCATGCCTTCTTGATGGATTGACCCTTTTATTACTTTACAGTGCCCTTTTTATCTAGTAACAATTTTTGTCTTAAAGTTTCTTTTGTGTAATATCAGTATAGCCACCCTACCTCTTTTTCAGTTATTATTTTATTTTTTAACTTTCAACCTATTTGTATTTTTGAATCTAAATATTTTCTAATATACTATTTTAATTGTTTCTGTTACTATATTGTTTGAATTATTAGAATATTTTTAATAGAGAAAAATTTTCCTCATGACTACTATTAATATATGATTTTTCTAGGTATAATTCATGCAGGAAGGCAGAATAAATGTTTTATTTTTCTCTTTATTTTCCACATCCTAGAATAATTAGTTGCTACTCTAGCACCATCCAAGGGTGACCGATGTATTTCTCTCTTTTAAAAAAAATACTATTATGAACTCAGGAATTTTAACAAACTTGATATGTTTCAGTCCATTGCAGATTTATTTATTTTCTTTTTGAAGCATAGGTTTCCCATCTTTGGCCAGTGGGAGTCTCTTTAAGTTGGGCCTGAGTCCTTTTGACTCTTCCGCTGTCATCTTTGATAGCTTTCTTGCTTTCTAGCGTAACAAAATATTACTGGCTTGTCTTGTACATTTCTTACCTCATACGTGGGATTGGCTATTTCTCCAAGGGCCCTGGTTCTTTTTAGTGAGAAATTGTATTTAGATGTCTCAATCTGAGCAAACTTGAGATGTTCATTGCTTCTGAGTTGGTATCTTCAGTTGGATTCCCCAGGGAACAGACTGAGACTGATTTATGTACAAAAAGTTTGTTGAGAGGTGTCCTTGGGATCAACACCTGTGGGGAAGTGAAGGAAATAGGATTGGGGGAAAGGAAAAGTTGAATGATGATAAGGTTGCAATGAAGACTTCAGTTGACCCTATGGGACGCTCTGGAGCTGGGTTACCCTCCTTGAGAAAAGAGTGCTGGGTCTTTATATCCCCCTCTTAGACAAGTCATTGGATTTGGGCTGGCCTGGAAAAGGAGTGTGACCTTGGGCAAGGCAGCTGTCTTTGGCTCAGGGTGATTCCCAAAGAGAAACTTAGCCGAGAGCCCCTCTCTAGTGACATTCCCCACAGGTGTGAGGATGAGTGCCTCAGTCCTAAAGGGGAGATATTGGGTGATACACCCCAGCATCCACTACATTGTCATTTGTTCCAGGCCTTTTTAGTGTATAGAGCTAGGAAATAAGATTTTCTTTTAACAAAAAATAAATCATGAATTCCTACTGATTTTCCAGTTCAAATTCAGGTATTTACTTCATTTCATTGATTTTTATATTTTTTTCTTTTATGTTGTACCCAAAATCTTGGACTTCTTGATGGCATTAACATAATAATTGATTTGCTTTATCCTTATGTGTGTATGTATAAAAGTTTCAGAATAATTATGCAAATATGACTAAAAGTATTTTAAGATTTTAATTTTTTTCCTACCATATATATTACTATGGATGTACAGTCAAATTATAATATTTTAAAATACTTTGAAAATAATTCATTTCTTTGAAGTTAAGCCACCACCAATTTGATACACAATAAAGTTTAAGTTTTAGAGATTGCTTTTTTTATTTTTATTTAATTTTGTTTCATAATTATTTAAAACATTTAGATAGTTCCAAGTCTAGCTTTCAGCACTGGCTCTATACTCTGTTCCCTCTCTCCCTATATAGGGAAGCATTTTATTAGTTTTTGGTTTAGCATTCCACTGTTTCTTTTTCTTTATGTAAACAAACATACATATATACATGTGTGTATCATTGTATGTGTGTGTGCATAGTTATAACTCCTCCATATTTTGCGGTATATTATATATTCTTTAATTTGCCTTTTTCTTCCCACTTAACTAATATATCCTAGAAATCACTCCATTGCACACATAGAGAAAGATAGACCACAGTTTTTTCAGCTAATTCTCTATTGATGGGCATTTGGGTTGTTTCTAGTTACTGAAATATTTCAATTTTTGCCTATCTATCTTTGGGAGAGAATGATACAAGAGGGATTGCAGGGGCAAAGGATAAACACATGTGCAGTTTTGCTAGGTTTCACCAAATTCCCCTCCATAGGAGTTCTCATTTTGCATTTCCGCTGCCATGTGGAGAGTGCCTGCTTCCGCTCAGACTCATTGATACAATATGTAGTCCAATTTTTGGATTTTTTCCTCTAATTTGATGGATCAAATGTTACATTTCAGTATAGTTTTAATGTGCATTTATCTTATGAGCAAAGCTGAACACTTTTTCCCTGTTTTCAAGACCATTTGCATTTCTTTTCTGTGAATTGTCTGTTCATCCCTCTCGTCCATTTTTCTATATTGCTGTCACTCTTTGTTTCCTGTTTTAAAGCTCTTTTATACATTAGATATATTAACCTCTTGTCTGCGATGTAAGCAACAAATATTTTTTCTCATTTTCTCTTTTGCACTGTGCTGGTATCTTTTTATATAAAAAATTACTGTTATGTAATCAATTTTTTCTACTTTTGTATGTATTTTGAGTCAGAATTAGGAAAGTTTTCCCCACTTCTGGCTTATAAATGAATAGACCCATATTTTTATTTAGTATGTGTATGCTTCACATACACACATTTAATATACGTATAAATATATAAATTATAAATCTGTCTATATAAATATATAGAGATACACTTATGAACTAGTAAATGTTTTCTGAAAGGATTAAATGAATAACTATTAAATAAAGGCTTGCCTAAATATAGGATACTTGGAAATAATGCTGTTCAGTATCTTGTTTTCTCTTTGTGACTTTAATTATGTGAGCTGGAATGCTGTAGAGAGTACGGAGCTTGGCAGAGGAGCCCTGGCTTGGGCCTCTGCCTGTAACCCTTAATAGCTGATCCGTGCCGCTCATCTCTTTTGATCCTGCCTCCTCATCTGCCACATCCCAGGGTCGCAGTGAGGAGCAAATAGCAGAGGGGATGTTCGTGACTGGGGCAGCGAGCGGGACTGTCTGCGTGCAGGGACGCTTACTGCAGTGTGCAAAGGCGGAGGCTCCTTCTTCCCTGTCTGCAGCCAGCTGCTCTGGGCCCTGCACAGCCAAGGCAACCAACACTGAGACCCTGGCCACAGTGACCTGGCCAATCTCAGCTTGTCTCTGAGCTGACGCTTTTGATCTGCTCTGGACAGAGATGCTTTCCTTTTTCTCTCTTCTGAAAGCCCCACAACAAGAAACCCCTTGTTTTCTGTTGTGTGTTGCTTTTATGATTAGACTTTGTGGACCTCATAACTCTCTCTTACTGGTGCAGAGTGAATAAAATACGTGGAGAACAGAGCGAGAAGACTGATATTATGGGTGATAACAATGTTCTTTAGAGAAGTGGCTGTGGAGAGCTGGGGAAATGGATTACACATGTATATACATATATATGCAGGCAGTGTCAGGAAAGCAGACACCGACTTTCTGTGCTTGTGGGTTTCCACGATAGCCAAGGAGATGAAAAATAATCCACTGGAAGATAACTTCCATTAGAGCCTTAATAGCAGCTTAGATAAAACTAGTTCTTTGGAACATTTTACTGCTATACTTGCCATGAGTATAAGCCAGCTTTCAGAGAACTGAAGTTCCATAAATATTTGGAGCTCTGATTTAGGCCCTTCAAAGAAGATATCTAACTAAAGCTAGAAGCAAGGGGTGTGGGGGAACCATGTCTTTCGAAGAGATCAGCAAATCTATTAAATAATGCCTCAAGCCATGCTGTGGTCTCTGGTTTCATGGAACACATCAGCGTTGGTGTGTCGAGAGCAAATGCCCGTGTATTTTTTATGACTATAGACTTCCTTCTGGGGTGGGTAGACTTCCTTCTGGGGTGGATGGCAGAGGGCCGTATTTTAAGGCTGTGACCTCTGGTGTGTCCTTTTTAGAGGAGGAATCTTCTCTTGAGGATAACCTTGGCTTTCCATAAACATAAAGGGAAAGAAATTCCTTCCTGAACTCTCTCCCTCCTTTAATGGCGTTACTGTCTGCTCATTTATGCAGACTAGAAAACACATCCTCCTTCTTTCCGATCAATCACCAAGTCCTGTCAATCCTACTTTATCAACTTCTCTTGGATTTGTCACTTCCTCTTTATACGCACCATCGCTGTGTGAGTGTGGGTCCCCGCCTTCTCCTGCAGCCCCGATTCCTTGGCCTGGTCTTTGTCCCCTGTAGCCTTCACCCTGCTGTCAGTGGGGTCTCTCCACGTCACAGATACAACCATGCCCATTTGTTGATTCAAACTGTCTTGTGGTCTTGCTGAAGGATGAAATACAGATTCTTTGGACTGATATACAGGGCCCAGCACAATCTGGCTTCTGCCCACTCTTTGATGCACCTTGGTGGGAATGCCCTTTTCCCTTCTGTTGGCTGGACTCGGCTTGATCTGCTGGGAAACCTCTTCAGCCAGTTTTAAGAGAAAGCCCTACTCCTTTAAGAGAAAGTCTTATTCTTCTTGATAATACCAAAAATGCTTGACTCACCTCTGGCATAGCACCTTCCACATTGGATTATTGGATTATATTAATATAATAATAAGGGAGAAGACAGGAGAGGGAGAGTCTATGCAGTGGAGAGAACATGGACTTTGGAGTTAATGCATCCTGGGTTTAAATCTTGGCTGTACCACTTACCTATTGTGTGATCTTGGGACTCAATCTCTCTGAATATAGATTTTTCTATCCACCTACCTTATAGAATTGGAAGGATTAAATGACAAAACCATGTAAAGGTGTCCAATAATACCCAGTGAGGCCTCAGTATATGACGGTCTCCTGTTTTTCTTATCTGCATCATCTGCTGTGAGCAAGCATCATTACATTGTGTGGTGGTCAAAAGCTATTGTTTCTCTCTGAGGAATGGATCTGCTACATCCTGGTTAGTGTTGGAACTTTAAAAACAGGCCATGTGCTTGGCCAGTATAGGCAATCTATGGAAAGATAATCATAGATTAGTGCTGTGTGGAGACTGTCTGTGAGGGGAAGGAGTGATAGCACAGCGTGTTTGTGTCAGGAAACCGATAGTGCAATTAACTTTAAAAGGTTTTCCCAAGTTGGTTCCTTTTTATGTGGATGTACCTGAAACACCATCCCATGAAGTGTAATGATATCTTTAAGATATGGGGTACTTAAGGACAAGGAGATAATTATATCCTCTTGATTGTCAACATCCGAACATAGGGAGTAGGGGTCTCTTACAAGAGTAAAACATCGGTGAATAAGGAAAACCCACGTCGTTTGTAAGAGCGGGGGCAAAGGGCAGTGCAGAGGGCTGTTTCTGTGGGCGCAGGACAGAGCTGTAGGAACGGCATGGATAGCTTTGAGCCTGGCAGCAACTAGCCCGTTGCCTGTGAACTGAGCATTCCTGAACTCAGAGAGCCTGTGCTTGAGACTGCGGAGATGGAGATGCGTATGTTGTGTAAGTGATCTAAGATGCATTGTTTCTGCAGGGGGCATGGAGGGAGATAAAGTTTGGATGCTTAATAAATAGAGAAATGGGAATTAGGGCTCTTAAAAATTATACCATCTTTCCTCTTTCCTAAAAAAAAGGATCAATAAGCGCAAGTGTTTGGGAAAAAATTTGTGTTGATTTTCTTCTAGTCAAAATGGTGTAATAATGCATTCATTTTTATTGCATATCCTGCTTTGCTTTTAATGTACCCTGGGAAAGGGCAGATTAAAAATAAGCCTTACAGGCACGGCAGGACACAGTGCTAACGCCGGTCTTGTGCTCCTTCCAGGTGCAGCGTGATCGTCGTCATCTCCCTTCCCAGCCAGTACTCTGCCTCCTGGATCCACCATGGTGTTTGGTGAGTTTTTCCATCGCCCTGGACAAGATGAGGAACTTGTTAACTTGAACGTGGGGGGCTTTAAGCAGTCTGTCGACCAAAGCACCCTCCTGCGGTTTCCTCACACGAGACTGGGCAAGTTGCTCACCTGCCACTCGGAAGAGGCCATTCTGGAGCTGTGTGATGATTACAGCGTGGCGGACAAGGAGTACTACTTTGATCGGAACCCCTCCTTGTTCAGATATGTTTTGAATTTTTATTACACGGGGAAGCTGCACGTCATGGAGGAGCTGTGCGTGTTCTCCTTCTGCCAGGAGATTGAGTACTGGGGCATCAACGAGCTCTTCATCGATTCCTGCTGCAGCAACCGCTACCAGGAACGCAAGGAGGAGAACCACGAGAAGGACTGGGACCAGAAAAGCCATGAAGTGAGCACCGACTCCTCCTTCGAAGAGTCGTCTCTGTTTGAGAAAGAGCTGGAGAAGTTTGATAAGCTGCGGTTCGGTCAGCTCCGGAAGAAGATCTGGATCAGAATGGAAAACCCCGCCTACTGCCTGTCTGCTAAGCTAATTGCCATCTCCTCCCTGAGCGTGGTGCTGGCCTCCATTGTGGCCATGTGCGTCCACAGCATGTCGGAGTTCCAGAATGAGGATGGAGAGGTGGATGACCCCGTGCTGGAAGGTGTGGAGATCGCGTGCATCGCTTGGTTCACCGGGGAGCTTGCCATCCGGCTGGTTGCTGCCCCCTGTCAAAAGAAATTCTGGAAAAACCCTCTGAACATAATTGACTTCATCTCCATTATTCCATTCTATGCCACGTTGGCAGTAGACACCAAAGAAGACGAGAGCGAGGACATTGAGAACATGGGCAAGGTGGTCCAGATCCTCCGGCTGATGAGGATTTTCCGAATTCTAAAGCTTGCTCGGCACTCAGTAGGACTTCGGTCTCTAGGTGCCACCCTGAGACACAGCTACCATGAAGTTGGACTGCTGCTTCTCTTCCTGTCTGTGGGCATTTCCATCTTCTCTGTGCTTATTTACTCCGTGGAGAAAGATGACCACATGTCCAGCCTCACCAGCATCCCTATCTGCTGGTGGTGGGCCACCATCAGCATGACAACCGTGGGCTATGGAGACACCCACCCTGTCACCTTGGCCGGGAAGCTTATTGCCAGCACGTGCATCATCTGTGGCATCTTGGTGGTGGCCCTGCCAATCACCATCATCTTCAACAAGTTTTCCAAGTACTACCAGAAACAAAAGGACATTGATGTGGACCAGGGCAGTGAGGACCCACCAGAGAAGTGTCACGAGCTACCTTACTTTAACATTAGGGATATTTATGCACAGCGGGTGCACGCCTTCATTGCCAGTCTGTCTTCTGTAGGCATTGTGGTGAGCGAGCCCGACTCCACAGATGCTTCAAGCATTGATGACGAGGATATTCATCATGCCACATCCTTGGAGAACTGCACAGCAAAATGAGCAGGGATGTTTGTGCCTGTATCTCATGTCCCTTCCTGACATTAGGTTAACACAGCTTTATAAACCTCAATGGGTTTGTTAAAATCATTTAATTCTCAGGGTGTACCTTTCAGCCATAGTTGGATACTCATTGCTGGATTCTGAAATGAGAGAATTGTCTTTATTTTTCTCAGTGAGGTCAATTAAATACTTTCTTCTGAAATTTATTTTTTACAAGAGAGAGTTGTGATATGGTTTTGGAATAAAAGGTAAATGATATGGGGTGGGATTTATTGCTACAGCTTATGCACCATTCTATGTGTGTCATTTACTCACATTGAGCTAACTGTAAATTACTGACAAGTAGAATCAAAGGTTCAGCTGACTGAAGACTACATGCATGTAAGATCCACAAAATGAGACAATGCATGTAAATCCATGTTCACGTTCCAGACATGGAAATTAGGAGCCTAATAAACTTCCTAATTCAGTATGGAGAATGTCTTGGTTGTGTGTTTTTATGTCACGTAAATACATTTCAGTATGTTCAAGATGGGCTTGGAAAAGAAATGTTATTTTTGGAGTATCAAGAATCCTTTGTTTATGTTTTTAAATTTGGAGTATAGCCCACAAATACACTAGCTCTTTTGTTACCAGCCTCCAAGAGGAGGTTTTTCCAAGTTCTTGATGACTGTGGGGAAAAGAATTTCAGGATGTACCACATAAACCAACCAAATGATAGCTTTTATTGAAAGTGAAAGTACACTCTCAGGAAAGAGAGCGGGCAGGCTTGAAAGGGAGCAGCTGCGCTGGAGGAAGTTGTTTTAGATCTTTTGGTAGTTTTACTAATTGAAGGGAGGAATATTCAAGAGTTGGCTTTTGCTAAGAATTTGGGTAGTAACTCCTAGAATTGTGTTCTCTCCCATTTTCATATTTTATATGATGGTCTTGAAATTATCATGGTGATTTTAAGGGTGGAGAAATTTTAAAACCACAAGGTAAATGATATTATGATTAGCCAAAGTTCATGTAAGGTGGCAGAGAGAGCTGACAAGCTGGTTGAAGCAGATTCTTGCCTGTAGTCATCAGCTTTTCTAGTTAGCTTCTGCTTGAGGGTTGTTTACTTTAACACTTGCACCCAATCTTCAAGCCCCTGCATCTGGTCGGAGCCTTGTCTCTAATCTCCTACTCTAATGCTTTTGTTCAGTAGACTTGTTGGTGGTTGGCAGGTAGAAGAACATGTCTATGATTAAACTGTACTGTTCAGTGTAAACTGGTTAAACATGTGGGTGGTTAGGACATACTCAAACTGTCATCTATGAATGAAGCATGTGCCCTTACAAATACATTTCTGGTGTATATTATGAATTTTGTATAATAATTTCCACTGCTAGGATAAAACTTCATCACCTGAAAATTATGCAGAGCAGAGTAAACCTATACATTCCCAGGCAGAGGTACCTTCAGTGAATGCAGAAAGGAAAAATGTTGTACAAACACACAGATGTAATGCATTATGGTCAGAGGAGCGAAACTTCAATCTCTGGAAAAAGCTATGCCAGCAGCTACAAAATGAGCCAACATTTTGCAATAGCCATAGAGACGGTAATGTATGCATCTTATGTAGAAACCCCACATGATGAAAGAAGACATACATACCCATTTTCAGAGCAGTGACAGAGCAATTCTATCCCATGTGGGAAGAATTTAGCTAAAGTGTCAATTTTGGAGATGTATGGCGATGTTAATGCATGCTGTCAGGCGGAATTCGGGATTCTTCCCCTGAGGTCTTTCAAATGGAAGAGTCCACATGGATTTGTTATCCAACCTTTTATGTTTGTGTTGAAGGAAGGACATTGTCCGTAGGTTATCAGATAAAGATATCTCTGACTCATCACTCTTCTTAACATTTCTATGACTTCTAAGATACACACAACCAAAAAGGATTTATGGTCACTTTTAAATCTGGAGATTTATTACAGACATTTGTGTCATCCCCTGCCCATTTAAAAAATCTTTCTTTTCCCCAAAATGTCTTTTTCATGCTGGCATAAATAAAGTTTTGAGACATAGCATTAGAATT
The DNA here is from genome assembly GCA_963575035.1 of Avahi laniger. Lineage (NCBI taxonomy): Eukaryota > Metazoa > Chordata > Mammalia > Primates > Indriidae > Avahi > Avahi laniger. The sequence continues at coordinate 11,628 of CAUYSK010016996.1, read as the reverse complement.
TGAGATCTTATTTTATTAAAGATTTCCTAATTAGTGGTGAAGTAACTGAAGATTGCTTATATACTAATGGTAATAGCAGTAGTATAACAACACCAGGAATAATAATAATTAGCTACTTATGTGAATGTTTTACCCATTTAATCTCATTTGGTGGCACGTTGATGTTCACACAGTGAGTGATGGGGTTGAGCTTTGAAGCCAGGAGCAGACTCCAGGACCTGTGATTTTAACCACCTCCTGTTCTGCTGTGTTAGGGCATGGATTTAAGGAAACATCAGAACAGGTTTCATCTGAAAAGACAAAGAGCAATAAATGCTGTCAGCCTTTGGTTTTTCTAGTATGTGAGTCGAAAGAGGGGAATGCTGGCTTGTATACCTTTCCTGATCCCGAAATCAGACACATTTGTTTACAGAGACAGATGTTCTAGAATGCGCTTCGAGCCTGGAACAGGCTCTGAAAGTCCTTCCTTGAGGACAGTGGGTGGCAGATAAGTGGGAATCTGTGGCTCTACAAGAGCTCAGCAATGTCTCTGACATGGTGGGAACTTAAGGGGAGCTTTTGTGGTTGGGCCTGTATAGGAATTGGGCTTTCGCCTGTATCTCATCTTAATACATGGAGAGTGGCTTGCCGTGTGGCGTGAGCAGTGATGGTGGCTTCCCTACGGCTGGGCCAGCTGCAAACCTCTCCCCCAACACCTTCTCACCCTGGTTCCTGCTGTACTCTTAAACTCCCTGCCACATCCCTGGGCCCCCAACGACACAAAGTTGTAGTGCCTTGTTGTGTTTATCTGCGCCTCTCTCAGCTTTCCCGAAGTCGAGGCAGGTCTCCTCTTGTTCATTCACACAGTGAAATGCTGGGTTCCTTCTCGAAGGCCTGAATCAGAGGCTATACTGCCCACTCATACGGATGCTGGTGGTGGACTGGGGCATTGAGTGGCGGGGAGGAAGCCAGGCCACCCGCCCTTCTGGCTCTGCCTGTTTCTGTGTCGATTGGTCCTGGGCATTGGGGTTTATTGAAGTTCATCTGAGAGGGACCAGACCACTTCAGGGAATTTTATCCTGTAATTCTTTCAAATTCTTTGTTCCTACCCTGTGACTTCTTTCTCTCCTCGGATTTGTTTTATCATCTCCGGCCTCAGTTCTTTATGGCAGTTTGGAAGGCCACTGAATCACCCAAGGACCTGTCTCCACAGGGTTGATTTTCTCCTTCCTAGTCCTTCTCCCCTGGCGATTCTTTCAGCTTCCTCTTGTTTCCGGTGAGCATTTCCTGAGTGCTCACTGTGATGTGTGTTCCGGGCAGGCACTGGGAATAGAAGACTGAGACCCCATCCTCGCCCTCGGGAGCCTCAGGCCAACAGGAAACAGGTAAGTCAACTGGAGTGTGTATGTGAGTGTGTGTATGTGTGTGTGTGTGTGTAGAGAGAGAGAGAAAAGAAAAAAAGCTCCATAGAGGAAGTGACACCTGAGTTGTTTGTGGGCGTTGCTCTCCGAGAGCCTGGTGACTTCAGTTCCGCGCGAGGAGAAAAACTTCGCTGACGCTGGACAGCCGGAGTCCGTTGTCTCCCAGCCACGTGCACCGCTGATCTCTGCCCTGTGGCTTCTCTTTTCTTCCTCTTTGCTGACCACCCTACTTTAAAGGATCTTTCACCTTTAGATGTGCTGATCCTGTTTTCTTCCTGTGGAATTTTAAAAATGTCGACATGGGGAGACTTTGCGACTTTACTTGCTCTTGTTTTGGTCTCTCATTTGCTCTTGTATGTGCCTGAGCTCTTCCCTGAGTATTGATTTCATATTCAACTCAGAGTTTTGGGGGTACTTGCTATTGTCCCTGTCTAGAGGAACATGTTGGGCCATTGGCTGGGGGCTTCCAGGCTGTCAGACCCCTGTTGTATTTTATAGAGGCTGATTAATGTTACTGGAGAAGCTTTGACGAAGGTTCAGAAAAGGATGATTTGCACCATATGAAATTGCCGCTGTCTATCATTATCGATCTGGAATAACAAGTTTCACTATAGTTCAATTTAGTGTTTGCCCTGTGTTAGCAAAAAGGTATCTCTCAAGTTCTTAGACAAACTTGTGACAGGTCTTTGCTACGTGTCTGGTTTAAGGGAGAAGTAAATAACAGGAAGCCTGAGGTTTTAATCCTAGCACCAGGGCTTACTTGCCGTGTGGAGACCAGGGAGCACCTCTCTGAGTGTGTTTCCTCAGATTGGAGGTGAGTGTGTAGCCTGGCGCCTTGAGATTTTAGTAGCCTGGCAGTTTTTAATGACTACAAGTGTACAATTGGACTAGGCCCTTGTTTGCTTGCTCGTGTTAACCGCTTGCTTTCTGCCCAGCACCTCTTGTTCTCACAGCAGTTATGACCTGCTGGCGTACTGTTTGTTGAGCAGGAGGAGAAAACTCCAGGGTCATGAGGAAGATTTATGAGTTTGTTTTGCAGAAGGAATAAACACCCTTGCAAAAGTTGCAACTAGATGCTGATGCCCAGAAGTCTGGTTACTCAAGGTATTACCTGAAACTAAAAGCAATGCAGAAATCTCCCTCCCGACCCCTCTTATTCCCTGGCCACGTAAAAGCTCCCTGCTTCATCTCTTTAGAGAGGCAGGTCTGAGTAAGATTTTGCTTTCCCATTTTCTTGCTTTGGTCAAACAGCAGAAACCTTTCTCTGTCTCCAAACGCGGTGTCACAGTGTTGGGCTCAGCTGCATATCTGCATGTCAGGTACACGAGCCTGAATCTGGGTTTGTACAGCAAGTGTAATAATTGCCGGAATCCTTTCTATCCCTGACACTTATGGAATTTATTTTGTTTATACAAATTGACTAGTTCCCATCTAACTTTGTTTACATTATAAATTTGCATAGCAAAAGCTGATTTTAACCTGCTAATTTTGCTTATAGTCTCTATAAGTAGAATTCTAACCAATGAGGTTTCATTTTGTGTTGTTGGTGGCCCAGAGAATTGGCTACCTTAAAACTTAGGTTATTAACAACATTTGCAAAGGATCACGTATTTCCCAATGTCTGGTGGTGAGGAGAGAAGGCCCCTTGAATGCTGGAGTGATGTTGGGTAAAAGGCCTCTTGAACATCAATAGGTACCTGATTTTGGTTTGTTTTAAACATCACCCGGTGGCTTAATTGTTCATTTTCAGCATCTTCCACTTTGCCCTTCTCAGGAAGAAGGCTAAAGCGTTTAGAAACACAGGAGAGAGGAAGGGTGATTTGAGAGAGAGAAAACTCACAGGTCTTTAGATGGCAACACGCTGCTTAAAGCCATGGTATGTGACAGTTCAGAGGGACCCCGAGAGGATGTCCTGCCCCCTCCCCATTTTACAGATGAGGAAAAAAAGTGATTCACCCAAGGCTATGCAGCAACAGAGACCAAATCCAGACTAAAACACAGCCACACTTCTCCCTCCCTCTCTCCCTCCCTTCTCTTTCTTTCCTTCCTTCGTTTTATTATGAAAAATTTCAAATATGTACAGAGTTGCAAGAAGAGTATCATGTACCTCCATGTACCTTCCAGCCAGCTTAAACAATTATCTACTCATAAGAAACTCATTTTATTTCCTCCACAACTCACTTCTTCCCCTCCCCAGTTTACTTTGAGGCAAGAATCAATCATATCATTTAATCCATAAATATTACAGAAAGTACCTGTAAAAGAGCAATCTTTTTCTAAACACAATTGCAATGCCATTAATGAAACTAAAATATAAGGATGATTCCTTGTTTTATATCCCTCCACCCCCATTTATTTTTTATTTGTGTATCTTCATGGAATACAAGTACAATTATGTTATATTGGTATATTGCATTGTGGTGATATCAGGGCCTCCAGTGTATGCTTCACTGAAGCAACACACACTGTACCCACTAAGCAACCTTGCATGCAAAATACCCAGTCTTAGAAGGTATCGCATAACCATTACTTTCTAGTTATTTGGCATCTCTGAACACCCAGTTCACATAAGAATTTCTAGAAATCTAGAAATGCCAAAGGGTCACAGGGATGTAGTGAGTCTCAAAAAGTAATTGAAATGATTTCTGGTTAGATTCTCAAATGATCTAAGATGAATAACTCTTTTCTCTGTTTTAAAAGACTTCCAGAGACAGAGATAGAACAAGCTATGATTTATATTTAAGTTAAATATTGCTACCAGTAGTTTCAAGTTCACTTGTCCTTCTTTCAGACTCACTGAAGGTGGAACCAACTACTAACTGCCCCCTGAATAATGACTATCCTTGTTCTTCCAGTTATTCGGTTTCCGTTTGGAAGCTCTCTTCTCTTGCTATAAAGAATCTCAGATTTAAAACCTTTACTTGCTTTTTTTCCCCAGGAAAGTAGGAGAAGGAAGAGAAAATATTTATTAAGTGTATATAATTTGATCAACATCCAAGTAAGGCAGGTGTTTTAGTAGAGAGCTTTAGCAACTTTCCCAAGAGTAATAGGTTCCTATGGTGGCTATAACAAGTTATCACAAACTTGATGGCTCAAAACAGCAGAAATGTATTCCCTTCCAATTCTGGAGGCCAGAAGTTTGAGCTAAATCTTAGGGGCTAAAATCAAGATGTTGGTAGGGCTCGTTCCTGCTGGAGGCTCTAGGGACAGAATCTGTTCCTGTCTCTGCCTGCTTCTGATGGCTGCTGACATTCCTCGGTTTGTGGTCATATCATTCCAATTTCTGCCTCCATGGTCTCATTGCCTTCCCCTCCTCTGTGTCACGTCTCCTTCTGCCTCTCTCTTATAAGGACACTTATGATCACATTTAGGACCCACCTGGATAATCTAGGGTACTCTCTCCATGTCAAGACCCCTGGCTTCATCACACCTGCAAAGTCCTTTTGCTGTATAAGGTAACATTCATAGGTTCCAAGGATTAGGATCTGGATATATTCAGGGGCCATTATTCAGCCTACAACACCAAGGTTACACAGTTACTAAGATGCTTTCATTTTAAGGATATGCTCATATAAATACATCCTATTGGTAGGGTACAGTGGGTAAGAGCATGGGTTTTGTTGTCAAACTTGAGTTCTAATCCTAGCTTTGTCTGTGATTATGTGTAAGCTCTTTAACCGTTCTGAGCCTCAGTCTTCTCATCTGTAGGTGAAGGTGATACCAATCTTCTCATAGGAATAGTATAGGGATTAAATTGGCTAATCCATATAAAGTACCTGGTGCAGTGCCTGGCATATAGATGCACTCCATAAGTGGGCTCCCAAATTATTATAATGCAGGACTCCTTTTGGCTATGTCAGGTGGCATCCACTCAAGACCAGTTATTTTCTGTCTGACTGCAGTACATTAATGAAACCAAACACGATTTGACTGTCAGGACATCTACAGGTATGAATAGAAAGGTAATTTATGAAGTATTTTTGTGTGAAAAGATACTGATGATAATTTCAAATTAAGAAGTAGAAATCTAAAATAGAAGAATCACATACAAAATTGGAGCAACTTTTATGTGTGATTTGTAAGGGTTTTTGGAAAACATAAAATGTCACCGAGCTGCAGTGGGCTTTAAAATGTGTAAGAACACTGGATTTGGAGTCAGAACACCTTTTGTTTGTGTCCCAGATTGGTTCCTTGTTCTCTGGATGGGCTTGGGGAAGCTAGTTTACCTTTCTAAGCTTCAGTGTCTTAATGTATGCAAAGGGAAGAGCAAGATCATGGTTGTGAGGATATAAAAATGCTTCAAGTGTGTTCCATCGACGCTTCTCAGTAAGAAGCCTTTGGGAGATCCTCTTCTCTGATCAGAAAGATAAAGGGAAGCAACTGCATGTGCGTCCACAGTGGACTTTACGGCATCATTTAAAAAAATCAATGAGCAGAACATTTGGTTCCTAAAGCATCGTGTGGCTTTATTTGAACTCATCTTATTTTCCAAATAAATCCTGCCAGCTACCGGCATGAGTATACATTTTATTGAAAAGTTCCATGGTGCTGTAAGGCCAGATGTATGAAGCACACACAGAGCTCTTTTTCCAGGAGCAATTATCTGATGAAAAATTGTGCCTTGTCTGCAGCAAGCAAACCAGCTATATTCCCATTGGAGTAGGGAGCACGTGCTATGATATTTATAAACCGTAAAAGATGTTTGTCAGCACGCACAGCACATGCACTCATCCCTGAGTGCCAGCAAGAAATAGCCTCATTGTTCCTGAAGCACTAATGATGGATTCATAAATTCTGTCAGCAAATCTATTGCCGTGAGGGATTCTCTCCACAGATGATGATGGCTCCAGCATGTGCAGTTCTACTCATGGACTGGGTAGAGCGTAAAGCCCTGGGTCAAACACTTGGCCCATGCTTCCCTGGGCCAACCCCAGCAGAATCCAGAAGCAAAGGAAAAGTCATGGTGCGTGGTGCGTGGTGTTGTAGAGAAGATGAAACGCAGGAAGTCAGCATGCTCAGAATCCGCATCTTCATCTCTCTCACTGCCCAGCAAGAGAAAGCTTTCAGAGCCGTTGCAGACACCATCTCACCCCACTGCTGGGTCTGCATCAGCCAGTGCTTTCGAATCCTTTCCGAGCTCTCAAGGGTGTTGGCTTTGTTGGGGATGAGTGTAGGAATGGTTCATGTTGTACTCTTTGTCTCCAGGATAGCCTGACAGTGGAGAAGCAATAGAAATAAGCTACAAGCACTCCACAGGGTTTACAGCATGGATCTGGGCCCTCTCCACCAATCCTTCCTGCTTCCATTGGTTCTGGGTGTGATCTGGCTCCTGACTCTCAGCTTTAGCTTTTGTTCCCCACCTGCCCTTGGGTCCTGGAAAATCATCTCTCTGTCCCTCCCTCCAGTCTCTTCACAAACCTCAAGTCTATGTGTCTCTCCATTTTAGAACATTTTCAATGTGACCCTAGCTGGGCAGCCTCTCTGGGAAGCACCAAGACCCAACCGGGCAGGATTCAGTCCACCCCGATGAAAGCCCTGCAGAGAGAAACCTGGACATGTCAGCTGTTGGAGTCCATGGCCTCAGGTGACTGATATGGGCCAGGTCAGACTCCATTCCAGGTTTCAAAGCAACAGTTATCAACTCACACTGGGAGCTTGGGATCATTTCAACTTAATATTGTGTGAAATGTAGTAGGATTTTAAGGGAATCATGCTTCACTTGCATCTTCCTGGAACCTCCAGTGTAACTGCTGCTTTTCTGATCAGCCAGCCCCCAGTGGCTCTTGGTGGTTTGTCTATAAAGGACTTTGTGGAGTTGTTTGGTCATTTGTGGCAGCCTCCCAGGGTAACAGGAGAGAGCCCTGGAGCTTTTATTGTGGGTGATTGCTGTCGAGAATTAGATTATTATGTTTTTCCCTGATATCTAATTTCATTTACTCATTAAAAATAGATCAAAGGCTACTCTGTGATATGTTCCATTCTACTATGTGCATATGCTCTGATAGAGTAGTGAAAGGGACATAGCTCCTGTTTATGAGTAGCTCACAGTCTGATGGGATGGACATCCAGGGAGGTGATGCCTAGAATAGAAGAAAAAGAGCACTGGACTTGGAGGTCAGACCTTGGTTCAGAGTCTGTCTTCACCACTTACTTGTTCTGTGACCACGGTCAGGTCACTTACCTCTTGGAAGCTTCCATTTCTCAACTGTATAAAGGGGGCTAATGAGGCCCATTTAAGAAGGTTGAGATAAAGCACATTAAGGACACAGAATAGGTGTTCAATCAATGTTACTTTCTTCCTCTTTTTGTTAACTGATATTGCGCTCTTGGCTAAGGTTTATTACCTAAGCTGAATTGAAGCCTTGACATAGGTGTAGTGAATCTGAATAGTAGAGACAGTAAACTGGATAATTTGGATTAACAATACCTTGCTCCTCACTCATTCTTTGCCTGATAAACTGATTTTGGCTTATCAGTGTGATATTAAATTGCAATGTTTCTCTTAGGCCACGTGAAGCCTCTTCTACCCCTGATAGATCGCTAGTACAGACCTTTTCCTTTTTCCCATCCTGGTCATGTGCATGATGAGTCAGGAGACCCCCTTAGCCTCAGGAGCTTCCTTGAGCAGCAACAGACTTGCCGATGTTTATGAATCCAATATTCCCTTATCAAACAACAAGAGATTCTAAAACCAATGTGGGCCACAAACAACTAACTGCCTCACGAATAGGTATTTGAGTGCTGACGATCATCACTATGGTTGAGGAAAGTTTTGGCAGGGTTTTCATTCCTCATGGAGCACCAGACTTCTACAACACAGCTGCACAGGTTTGTCCTGGGACAAGCACCCTTCATTTCCAATGGTTAAATGTTTTAATCCATCCCAGGAAACTGTCTGCAATGAGCAGATCTAATAAAGCTAGAATGTTTAAAATAGTTTGGATCCTTTGAAATGAGCTGCTGCAGTTGGAATGGAAACTGTACAATAATATTATTACACATGTGCTTGACATTAAGTGCTTTATCTAAATTAACTTATTTAATTCTTACAAGAACTCCAGGAGGTAAGGTATTATTACTATTCTCATTTTACCATTGAGAAAACCGAACAACAGAGGTATTATAAAATTTGTGCTAAGTTAAGCAGCTAGTAATTGGGGAGCTAAGAATTGAACCTGCTTAGTTTAACTTCAGAATTCATGTTTTCAACCACTACAATATACTGGCTCGATATTAATTTTTTAAAAATAATTTTCTTTCTAATTGACAAATAATTGTGTATTCAATATTAACATAAGTCATATGACTAATGGTCATTTAGAAATTTAATTGAAAAGATTTTGGTTATCTGAAAAGACTGAGTTTTTAACATTTACTAATAGTGTCACCTTCACGTTTGAATACTGAGAATTGGTTGTCCATTATTTTATGACATTGCTATTGTTATCAAGGCCCTGCTATGTGATGAGAACTTTCTTGGGTATTTGGGAGAAGAGAGGGAGATTATTGAATATGATCCTGTCAAGAACCGTGAACAGTCTGAAATTTTCTCTATTTACATGGTAACAATTAGTCTGCCACAGATTCATGGGTGCTGGCAGAAGACATGTGATTCCTGGGTTAGAGACAAAGAGCATTTAATTAGTTACAGCAATAGCAGTAACCAGAATATCAGCATTCACACTTGTTCCTTAAGCCCCAGTTTCCATAGGGTGATGAAAAGTGGGCTCTATGAGGACACCTGAGCTGGAGGAACCCAAATCTTTTATAATAGGCAGTAAGCATGTCTGTCCTTTCCCCTAGAGGAAGACATTACCTTTATTATGCTAGACAGTAGGTAAACCTGATCTTTGCTCTGGAGAGAGACAGTGTCTCTGTCTTCTGAGGCTGTTTGCTCTATAAACATCCTTGAAAAGGTAGATCAGAATGAAGGCAGTTGATGGGTCTCTCATGTTTCTTCTCATCTTGTGACCATGGATTCCCTCACAACAAGTCCCTCTGTTCCCAGGGATCTAGCATTTCAATGTGGGCACAGGAATAAGACAGGAAACAACATAAGGCTAATCAATGGGAATTGAATACTTTGGACTAAAAATATAAAGGGGCTCCTGGAGGGAAAAGCCACCATGAGCTGGGGTGGGAGCACAAGTCTTCACGCTGAAGTAAGATTTCTTTAAGTCAGAAGAAATTGGAGAGTGAAACAAACGTGAACAATTTAGGTTTTGTATCACAGCTGAGGCCGTGTAGTTGAGCATACAGGACAATGGCCTTGGGGTCAGACCTGGGTTCCAATCATGGCTTAATTGTTAGTTATGTGACCTAGATAATCTCTCAGATCCTTCTGATGACTGTTTATTAATTTTTTTTCCTGCAGGATATGAACACTCATTACCTGTAGATGAGATGTAGAAATCAGAATTTGGTCAATATTATAGTGGAAAATGGTAAACTTTTTGCCTTATCTACACCCTTAAGGCAGAATGGAGAGTCAACAAAGTGAGTTAGATTTGCTTTCTAATGAGGAAAGTTGGTGATGTGGCCACAGCTTACCCAGAATCTGTGAATAAATGTTGATTTCTCCCATCTTTACCCACTAATACACAGGCACATTATCTTCCTTGTCTGGGAAATTTTCTTCAGTTTCCCCATCAGTAAAGTGAGAATGATAAAACTCACTTAATCTAGTTATCATGAGGGTTACATGAAATAATGTATGAAAAATATTTGCAAATGAGTACCTTGCAAACAGCAGGTGCTCAGTAAATGGTCCTCATTGCTACTATAGAAACAAGCTGCATTTGTTTATCTGTTTACTTACTAACACTCCACTACATTCCAAAATAATATGGAGTGGCTTACAGAGAGTTAAAAGGAAGTAGTTCCCCAAACACGTTCTAACCCCAGCTACCAACTTTGATCAGGACTATAAGGAATAGAGACGAGAGAAACAAGAAGGTAAGAATGAATTAAACTGGAAAAAAGTGGCAAGTGTGAAATAAATTGGAAAATATGCATAGCTGTACATTTAAAAATATATATTATTAAATTACTTGTACCCTGACTTCTTTTAGGAGGGATTTTAAAGTAGTTTACAAAGATATGTACATCTAACATGACAAAATTTAAATAATTATAAAATATGCACGCATGCCCTGACTAGCTTACCCAAAGGACTTTGTTAAATTTATAAATTTAAAACAAACAAATGCTAGGAAATTAATAGTAAAAAAAGAACAGAAATAAGTTTGCAGAAGAAAAATTGAATAGAGCCAAGATTCTAAGTGTGTGGTTCTCATGTGCAGTCAATGGCTGGTACTTGTCCTTTATGTCATGTGCACCAAAACTACCGAGGGCACACTTGGGACAGTTGAGCATGGTTTTCTGCCATCATCTGACTTCACCTTGTTTTACTTCTGATCAGTTCCTTTTCTGCCCCTGCCCTGGATCTGGACTGTGACTCCTCTTTCCAGTTCTGCTCCTGCCCTCTGGCTGATGTAGCAAACACTGTCCTTCAAGCTTGACCTCAGCAGAGGGTCTCTCAGGACTTTGGCTCAGGACCCTTCTAGCACTTTGTTCCTGGCTGCCCCAACTTGGGTGCATGGACCGAAATCCCATTATGGACAGGTGCTGTCTGGGAGAATGGGACACACTGCACCCGCTGTCGGCCCCACACCCACACCAATTGACTGTTTTGCTGGGTTGTTTCCTTTGAGTGAGTGAGTGTTTAACCCACCCGGCTACTTTTCAGTGTAGAGCCTGGGCTTGCTGTCTTTCACATCTCCTCTGACTGTGTAATCAGGCATTGGGCTACTTTATGTGCATTTGGTGGTTTTAATAAATCACTGGCTGGCTTGTCAATTTGCTGGTGGGACACTGTGTTAGCATGCTCAGGGGCAGTCAGTTTATAAAGTGTTCTCACTTTTTTATTTCAGCATAATATGGGGGTACAGATGTTTAGGTTACGTGTGTTGCCCTTTGGGGGCCGGGGCCCCGGGGGGGGGGGGGGGGGGGGGGGGGGGGGGGGGGGGGGGGGGGGGGGGGGGGGGGGGGGGGGGGGGTGGGGGTGGGGGGGGGGTTGGGGGGGGTGGGGGGGGGGGGGGGGGGGTAGTAAAAATAAGATTTTGAAAAAAGATGTTTTTTTTTTTTTTTTTTTTTTATTTTGATTAGGAAAAAACAAAAAAAATTTATTTTTATATTTTTTTTTTTTTTTTTTTTTTTTTTTTTTTTT